>QNGE01002603.1:0-43294 GCA_008508345.1 Paragonimus westermani
GGTTCCATAAGTTCCAGTTTATTGCCACAACATCGTTTCTTAATTTTTCAGTGCACACAATGTTCATTAATCAGACAAATTCTTTTACTGATCGTCAGTTGGCTGTGACGAAATTAATGCCGGCTTATGTTGCAGTACACGTTCATCGATTTATGCTTATGTACGAATCGAATAGTGCTGGTCAAGAATTAGGTTATTGTATAATGTAGTTAGGTATTGGAGCTATACTCGATAGGGTCTTCACTATAAACAAAAGCGTAACATGGAAACGGAATATGTAGAAATTTACGCTCTGTCCTTTATCAGTCATGCGATGAAATAGGTAGGAATGAACGTTAAAGCTGATTTGATTCAGTGCCAATTCACGCTTTTAACCCAATTACAGCCACCTATCGAATACAGGCCATATCAGCTCGGTTGTCATAATTTTGTTTAAGATTACTAGTAAAAAATTATGCACTCTCTGAAATACTAGCGTATGCAAGATAAGTAGCGTCAAGCAGTTATACGTTTGAAACAAGCTTAGATGTTCCATAGAGGTCCTCAGGTGAAACATACTATATGGTTTGCCTGAATTTTGTGTTGCGATTGGATGAAAAAACGACATCAGTTAGTTCTAGTCACACACTCAGTGAGTGAACAGAATTCAGTGTTGTAACTTTTGTCGCTTCAACTTTGTAGTTGTAATCATTAATTACCCATCATAGTGCTAAGTAGTATTTGCTGGTGCCGTGGCCTTCACCTGATAAAAAATCCCAAAGCTCTGTAGCAGGTTGTTTCAGGCTTCTATCAGAATGCCAAGCAAAAAGTCATTAGTAACTGTCAAGCAGTGGGAATGCGAATGATTTTGTTTTCCACAAAGCCTACATGTTAAACGCGATTGCTGCTATCGAACGATTTTTTTTAGTTGGCTGTACTTTACTGTTGACCGAACTCAGGCTTGCTTAGTGGTGGAATACGAGATACGTAAACATCAGAAACAGCATAACCGAAATGCGCGGATCAACTAGATCAATACATATGGCGTCCGCAGGTAAATCTATTCATGAATGAAATCAGAGTAAAAAAAGGCTAATCTATGAACGCGTCATCTTTCTAAATAAGCTCCTGGCAGTGAACAGCCCGCGTTAGTGTTGATCAATTGGTGAATATGACTGTCACAAACAATACTGTGAATATATTTCAGCCTGAAAATAATTTCAAACACGGGAGAATGTGCTTGTTCAAAGAATGCTTGCATGATAACCCCTTCAGCCTGTATGCTGAAATAATTAACGTATTTGAGAAGATTCATAGTGTATGCCAACCACAATGTGTTCCTTGATAGGCTGAGCGTGGTAGCAGATGCTAACCAGAGCACATAACTATCATCGCAACCTAACTTACTCATGTCTAAAAACCGACAAATTAACCGTTCTAATAATTATGATATAACAGCGTTGATAACCTAATATCGGACTAACGAGAATTGGGGTGATCGGGGACATTCACTTTGGTGCATACGAAGCCGCACTGAGTGAACACACTACAAATCGTAGAAGTTACGAAGCGGTGTTGAACCTGTTAATGACATTAAACATTCAAGCACTAGTAAACATATAGTTAGCTTTTTCGACGTAATTTTTGAAAGAGTGTATTGAGTACAACGGCGCAAATCCACGTCACTTACTGGAAATCGTTTATCGCCAATGAAAGATCTATGTATCAAAACGTTGAGCAGGAGAAGGGCAAATAAATGCCTAGTTTATTTTGCACTCCATGGCGAACACGGCGCAGTCGCTTCCTGCAAAATTGGACTCCTTTCAGAAGATAAGTGAAACGCCAGTCTGGGTGGATGCTTGAAAGTAAATTAACTCTCCGACTGTACATGTGGAGAGCTGGCTATGGGATGCCAGCTGTCTGACGCTGTGATATTCACCTAAATTTCACTCGCTTGCTAGAAGAAAACCGACGAGATGTAGGTCTAATGAAGAGACAAGACAACAGACTACCACAAGTCAGTTAACTTGAAAAGAATTCGTGAATTACTGAATATATGCTCGTAAGAATTTGATTGAGACCAAGTCTATGTGCGTTCAGTCTGCTCCACGACCCACTTGATAGACCTAAGTTAACGATTCGACCTTATAAAAAATATACTTCGATATCATAGAATGATCACTCCTTAATTTTACCCGCAAATGATCGCATGTCCTCAGTTTATCAGTCTAACTGAACTCAAGTGGAATTTCACAAGAGCGCATTTTTGATTCGGTCGTTCGGATTTTTGTCTCAGCTTCTTCCTGTGTTAATTTGGACGTGAGTTTCAAAAGTTTAACGCTCGTCCACTACAAGACTCCACGGTGGTGACTCCATCTGGAAAAACTGTGAGGCACAGAAGGCCTTCTTCAGAAATTGAACAAAAATGTGAGATTTGAACTGAACCTTTAGGACACGAGAGCTTGTAGATGGAAGCATTTTGTATTGGCTGGTCATTACCAAATCTACAATACCATAAAACGGCTTCTCGTATCTAATATTTAAGTTTTGGGTCGGAGGAGTATTCGATAAGTGTTTCGGGAAAGGTCGCTAAGTCCAGAGCCGGGTCAAGCTCACAAACAACCGTTTTCGAACACAGGGCGGACTTCAGTCGTTTGATTGTGACAGCCTCGAGAAACAGCAAGAGTCTTGGACTAGGATGAAGTAATAAGATTCTAAATGCAAAAGGCTGATCAATGGCGTGACCACTTGTTAGGGCGTGTCTTGTGACTGTGAACACTGGTTGCCTGCGTATTTCAGCAAGGCAATTTTTCGATTAATATGGTTATCCACGATTCGCGTGACGCACGCGATGGCGACAAAATTTACGTCCTACTGCTCAGTAGGTTAGGCTAAACCAGCAAGTAATCATTAGCACTTGCTTCTTGCCAGGTTTTACTAAATCGCTTTCTTAGATGACTCCCAGCTGCTGAATTCGTACCAGTGACAGACACAGCATGTCTTGAAGTGGCAAGCGCTGTACCAGTTGAGTTACGGATTTACACCAGCAACCGTCAGAGAAATTCTGCAGGGACAGTGGATTCACTGAATCATTTGATGGACTCCATGTGAAACAGTAGGACGGGTGGGTAACAGATTACAAATGTGAACTTTCCGAGCTCCCGGTGTGAATCCGTAGCTCAACTGGTAGAGCGCACGCCACGTTGAGGCATGCTCTGTTTGTCGTTAGTTCGAATCCAGCCGAAGCCCTGACTTTTCACAGTTGGGTCTCATCTGAGATCATAAATCTGCCACAGCACTTTTTAGTAAGACATAATCTCTTTCTGTTGAAGATGGTTCATATTTCATTAGTAAGAAGTTAAGTCACGATTCTGATCACTTATCTGAAAACGACAAATTAGTAGAAGCTAAGTCCAACGCTGTAGTCACCCCGAACGACCGTCTGTTACTAATTTAGTTCCACAAAACTTCATTCGAAGATAAAACGAACATTACTTCAAAGTGTATATTCTCTACATGTCAGTAGAAACACGCCATACATATTGCTCAAACTCTCAAATTCATTCTTGCTGTCTTCTCTGTGCACTCGCTAATTTACTGTGTTAGCAAGGAAGTCTGAATGATGGAGAGGCCATGCTAGCTCATAGTCCACACATTATTGTAAAGTATCTTTTGAAGTTGATCTTGAAAGCTCCATGTGATGACCACGATCACAAAAGGAGCACGAAGATAATAGCGTCACATTTGGACGTTTGTGTTGATTTATGCGGGGAGCAATGCTTAGAAGACTACATCTTTCATGCCCTCGTACGTTACATACCAGTGCTCACCGGTCTCAACAATGCGTCACATCTTATATGGACAAATCTTGACTGTGATTGCTTGGACTTAGTTTGTCTTTCTTCAATGAAAATTGGCAGGATTTTAACATTGGGATGCCTCTCGCTATCTATTTCATTGTACCTTTACTATCAACACCAAAAATCTCGTGTATTTCTTCACTTCTTCTCATTTTCTATCCAAGAGGGTCACACAATCACACAGCTATTTATTATGTGCTTTTTCCCACATACCGCCTGTCGGGTTCATTTACTTAAAATCCAAAAGCTCCTCATTTCACATCCACTCAAAGCTGCACATCTGGATGTTTGAAAAAAATTCTCGTTTGAATTACTGTGTGCTTCAAGCTGCAGTGGTTTTTCGTGCAAAACGCAATGCTGCTAAACAAAAGTAGGTCCAACGTTCAGCGCGTGCACTTTCGCAATCAACGTCTGCTCAACCAATGCGACTTACCTTTCAGACAAAATAATTCTTATATGTTTTGTTCAATTAACGAAGGGAATGTGGTGAGGTGACTTGCTTACAATTTTTATTCCGTCACTCTTACACAGGTGTACTGACTTTAGTTATTCGGATACTAAAGCATGTAACTTATGGAACAGTATTTTGACGTAATCCACAACACATTTCATTTTGATGTCTGCTCACATTTACCATAGGATTTGCATCTGGTTCGTACTTAATGTCTGCAGGTCTGATCCTGAACGAAATCAGAAGGATAATAGATACTAAATGTATCTTGTCGCAATGCCGCTAATATTGGACATGTTCCTTGGGTTTGAACAGGCCACTCAAAACTTTGATACAAACGAATTGATCGAACCTATAGAATACGCCTTGTCGTAAATAGTTTTGAAGAGGCCGGGAGTTCAATGCTCATATGGGTCGGAAAATTATCCGGCAAAATTCATTCGTTTCTTGCACTTTAGAAAAACATCCCAATGGGAAAATTAGTTTTGTGCTTCTAGGCAAAATTATATTCTTCGTCATCTGACGGATATCTTGCTTCACTTCACGTTTCTTGATTTTTCTAGAAAACCATAAAAGGTATCTTTACAACAAGAGTCTTCCCCAAGACTTCATTATTCTCTGTGCAAAGTGGTCAGTGTGGATGTCGTTTGTAAATTAGCTCTGATGCAGGTGTGGATATTGTTTGTCCACAACTTTTTTCTGGTTACTGTTACTCAACTTCAGCGGTTTGGGCGAGGAAGCTGATTTCTTGATAACGAAAACTATAAACTCTTACTGTTGAGGTGAACGCAAAATTGAGATGCTGGTCTGTTTACTGTAACCGGTTCTAACTCGGCAAAATACACTGACTACAGCACGTCTAAGGAAAAGTCAAACATCACTGGCGTCGAGAATTTTATTCTCTTCTGATTTTGCTAACGGTATACCTCCAGGGGCAAACCTAATTTTGCCAATTTTCGCACCATCAAATAACAAGCCTTTGGAGTAGAAATCTCAAACTAAGCTTCATGTCCTTGAGTTTGATACTGAGGTTGCTTTTCAAATCCTTCGAATTCAACTAGAACGTTCGCCTGTGTCATATTGATTGGATACTTTTCTCGGTGGAAGTGTGTAAACCTGTCTACAGAACGAGAATGTTATCCATGTAATTCTCTACCCAAACAGGTGGAACCTGATCAATCGACAGATACATCAATGGTTGGTAGAAAAAGCTGGCAGAGTTGAAATTTTGCTGCGTTGCAAACTTTCAAAATGTCCACTTAATGCAATCAGATTATAAATGAAGATTACCGAATTTCAATTTTTTCATATATAGCTGAGTAAAAAACTTTGTCCACAAACGTTTCATTTCACCTAATCCAAAATGGGTGAATATTCAATGTGTTTCCCAATGGTGAAAGTTATTCAGCCTTGCTCGGCTACAGTAAATGAAAACATCTAGCAAAATTGCTGCTCATATAGCCGACAGTCGCCTCCAGATAAACGTAAATTGGTATCGTGGCGTTTTACATGGACTTCAACTATTCGATAATTATTAATTTACGAAGGAATCGAGTATTCCAGAGGTGTTGCTAGCTTTGTCTCTAACACTGTTTATGCTCACAACCACTGTTCTCATAATCTCTCCGGTTAATTCAAGCCACCGGTGATGCACCCACTTCCCGTGGAGTCGCCTAACGTCCCACTTCACTCCACATCACGTTGCATGTTAAGTGGCAGAATGAAGTGTGATCAGTAGTGAGGAAGAGGTGTTTAATTTTTGCCTTGGGTTGTTACACATACTGAAATTCAATAATATTTCATCTAACAAGTTTGCTTCTCAGATTCGTCTCGTGATAACAACGAAGTTCCGAAGAAACCGAATTTTGAAATACTTGGCTTTTGAAGAACTTCAAAGAAGAACCGTGCCTACAAATGGCTCAACTACACTGCGCAGCAATGCCGTTGGCTGATGTGAGTCTGAAGCACTTGGAAAATTTTATTTCGGCAATTGATTCTGTTGATTATTCGGTGTTCTGTGAGGAGAAGCGGAACGCGTGCGTGGCCAAATCCAAAGGTGAAATCCATGGGTTCTCTGCGCGGTTTTGTAATTCAGATGGAAGAATATTTTTAATGTTCAGGGATGCTGCTACTGTTGTTAGTTCGAGTTTAAACGGGAACGAAATTTATCATAACGAATTTACGAAGGCACATCAGTTATGTGGGAAGCCTTTGAAATTTGGGAGTGTCAATTTTGCGGGTAACTTCATGAAAGTGTGATCTTAATGTGTGGAGTAGTGCTAGGTACTAATCTGCCAACAAGACATACTTGTTCAAAGATGGGTGCATGCTACCGACACACATACAAAACGCCTCTGTTTTCTTGATATACTTAACTAAGAACACTTGATAAATAAAGAAACTCTTATATGCCACTTGTGACATGCTGACTTATGGCCTTATATATTTGCTATCAGGCGACTCTACACAACTTGACGAAGACTGATCAGAAATTGGGAGTTTTAAAACACATGTAACAGTTTTGTCTTGATCTTCTTTTTAAAATTCGAAAAAACCAATATAAGGTGATTTGGATGGTATGTATACCGATTTTCAATTTTACTGAATATTAGTTGCTTGTTGTGCATTTGGTAGTTATTCACGTGGTTAGTAATTGAGCGAGCTCCCAGCTACTTTCACGGACTTTTATTCCAAACTGTTCAGAGCGACAACACACACAAGGTTTATAAAAGAAAATAACCGTGTAATTTAGAGAGAAATATGAATGAATATTGAAAGTAAAAAATACAGACGGCCTTCAGTAAGCATTTCAATGTCATCCAAGTCTTGCATACATGTGCATGATATTTTGTCTCATGAAAGTATATAGGACAAACTTCAAGCTTCATAAGAAGTGACCGTCTCATCAGTCAACACTTAACTTAGCAGTTGCTGGTGAAAGTTGAGTAGGCATTTTACGGTGTTCATCTTTATATAGAAAAAATTCAGGTAGTCACCATGACGTTTTTCACTTTGCAGTAGTTCTCAACAAGATATGTGTTGTATAAGCAGCAAGTATGTGAAACAATAAATGCCATTGATTTATTCAAACGAATTTGAGGTAAACTGATTACTTTTTTGCGGAATTCGTTTAAAATGACTGTGTAGAACGTCTAAATATGTTTGTATTGGTAGTCACTTAAAGGACGGGGTGGGACTGCCACTATGCTTTATGTACTTTAGTTAGCTAACGTAAAATATTGTTCAATATAAATTGGACATTTACCAACAATGTCACAGTTAAAATGTAAATTGGGATACATATATGGTGGTAGCAATTAAGTTTTCAAGAAACGTCAGTTTTTCTGTTACGAACTTCCTCTGTCCGTATAGTTTTTTCTTCAGTTATTACTTTCTGAGAAATGTCACTTATTCAGCAAATTGTACATAGCATAACGGCATATATGAATATGTTACGGTTTGTGCTGAAACCCACTTCATTACAAAATTCGCTCTTACCTGGCTGAACAACAGGCAAAAGTGTTGACCTTCGAACGCGAGTAACTTCATACGTACTGATATAATTTACGTATCTGATATTTCGGTGTAAGATGCTTAGAAAGCAAAATGTCTCAATATGTGTACTGTTCATTTTTACTACTGCTTTGACGAGTTTCACACTGAGTGAAGAAATGAACTATACATTGTGATTCTGGAGGTAATAACGGAAATTTTTCAAGAGGAATTTTTCAAATTTGTTGGCCTTCCATTGCAGCTCTCAACAATTTGTCTAGTTTGGCTAATGTGTTTTCAGATATGGCGTGGACAAGAAGATGCGTAAGCATTTATATGCATGTTTTCAAGGCTGCTGGTTGATGTTAAACCCATTTTTATCGGACCGCACATCTTAGCTTAATACAGTTGCATACAACCAACGGGCGGTAAAAAACAGCTCGATTTATCATAATGATTAGTAGTGACACCTGCTTGCATATACAGGTTTATCAAAACCAACTAGTAAAGTTATTCCCAAAAATGCATCCGAAGAGTTGAATAGAAGAAAACTTGAAGACATGCGGTCCTTTATCAAGGCCATCATATTTTTAAGCTGAAGGGAGGCAGAAAGAGGTATACTGTAGGAAAAACTCTACTTGCTTCCGTCAGATGCTTGAAATAAGAAGTAGCATGTGAATTGTTTTATTCACAGCAATGTAAATGTAAATTCACGAATGACATATTCGTGAAAAGTCTCAAGCGTATATGCAGTATATTTCAAAAACGACCTCATAAGCGTCAAGCTATCGGGTCTGTTAGTCACACTGCATTTTTTATACAGAGTTACCAGATGTAACTATAGGAGCAAATCAATATGAATATGCTATGTCACAATGTACGGAAGGTCCCACAGATTCTAATGGAACAGGGTTCAACGAATTTACGAAGGTCTGTAAGACATCTTATGTTCCAGCTCACGATTGCCCGGGCATGAAGGTGACAGATGATCTGGAACAAACCACAACAAGACACCCAATTTATATTCGACTATACACTCTTGGTACATCGAAGGCTGAGCTTGTACTCTAGGAACAATGTTCTTCGCAGAACAGATACCCTAGATGTTTTGGCCAAAGGTGAATCAGCCAGTGAAAGCTGAATCTATAGAAAACATGCAAATATAAACCACACATCCAGCAGTGTTCCTAACAGAGGAGACCAAACGATTAAATTAGTTTCGAGACTGTGAATGTTCAGAAGTTTGGAACACCGATTAACCAAACCAGGCTTTCCAATTTTACTACATAAGCCAATTGTTCAATTTTCATCCACCTATCAATTTTCAAAAGCAAAGTTCTATACTTTTCACGTGTGTGTGCTGTGAAATTTCCTTTGTTCCTACAGAGCACCATACAATAGGTATAGAATCATATGGTCACTGCCTTACCCGGTAGACGGGTCAAACTACCAAATTGTTTCACAGTACTGCGATAAACTTTGTTTGGAGCGCTATTGTACCCGTTTTGCATGACACAAATTATTCCACTTATGAGGATAAGGCTACTGAATCATTTTTGAAATATTCCATCCTAAGCATTGCCCAGTGAAAAGTTAATCGGTAGTTCGTATTATCAGCCCGACATCAAGCCTCGTGACATGTTTTACGGATGGTGAATTGCTTCTAGTACAAGTCCAAAGTTAGTCGTTATTTACCACAGCTTAGGTGTAAAGTATGATACACAGGCAGACCATGTATTCACACTCAAATAAACTTTTGTCTAAATGATATTGGTAAATTTTTCTTCATTATTCTGTTGTCATTATGCTGCTAGAACAAAACAAAGAATAGTGTTCCGGTGCATCTGTTGACGGTTTTCGAAGTAAATACTCGTAACCTTTCTCTTGTACACACAAACGCTCGCGTCCGATATTTTTTCAGGTTTTCTCAAAGTATTATTTGGTTGTCATGTTGCTTCCTGCTTTACTATTAAAACACTAGGAAAATTGTTATGATACTGATCTGGGCTATCTAAGTTTCAGGTAGACTGCAAGCTGTTATTGTTATTATATGAGATACTTCGTCGGAATACACGGTCAGTTGCATCAATATATCCTGAAAATATAAATTTCTGCCCCATACGGATCCCAAAACTGTCCTGGTTAAGCATACTTCACGAGATATATGAAAGATTTTCGCTAAGGCGCACATGCTAGTGATGATATAAGAGTCTGCAGGCGCTCTGGTATTAATGACAATATGAACACACCTTACACGTGGTTTCGAAATTGTTTTGTACAAATCAACTAATTGTTCGTCATGATGTATAGCACCCAGTAAGTCAGGTATAACATAGCAGTTCCAACCAAATAACAGATGACCACTATTAGCTCACGGGATAATTATATATCTGCTTCCATCCATTCGTTTGAGAGCTTTTTGGGACAAGTGCAGTGCTCTAACAGGCCTAGGGACTAATCATTAACTAACGAGTGACAGGAGAGGAAAAACATCTGCCCGCCTTTGAGATTAGATCATAGGCCATGGAAAATCTTTTCGAAACTGCTATTCAGGCTGGTTTGCTGCTGACTTCGCGGTTCAACCAGTCAACTAAGCAAGGCTCCTAGGCAACTGTCGGTTGCTTTAAGAGAGACATATCTGGTTTATAGGAGAACTAAACATGATGAATGAGCATCCGGGGATTTCAGAAATTTGAGTCAATCAATGCGTATTTGGTTGGGATTGACCAAAACGTGCTCCTACTAATCAGGGATTGTCTACTATCTACAAATGGCCACAAGTATCGTACTGCCTTGAGTACTTCAGCCAGTGCCTCTCAAAAAAGTGGCGTGAAATTTTAGTTTTCCTCCTGTAATGTGCGTTCAATAACTGTATTTCCACAGCTAAAATTCAAACTCCGGCTCATTTCACTTGTACATTTGTATGTGATTCTTCTGGCATCTCTGTCATGAGGCCAGTGACGCAGCGTTCGACAAGATAGCTCCAAGGAACCACGGAAATTTTGTCAGCTGGGGTTGTTCCCATTTTGAGTACGTAAAAAGCCCTGTTTGTAATCATCTTGCCGAATCTTTTGCCTATTTGAATAAGGAGAATTTTATTCATTCTTTTTTTTGAAAATTTGACAATATTTATACAGTGAACCTTACATCGAAAGATTGAACACCGTAAATTTTTCTACCCGGCAAAGATTTTACTAGTATAACCTTGAAGCAGAATGATTGTAGATTCAGTCTGAGAAACATTCTTGCACGGGCACAAAGGTTTCTTGCGGAAAATGTGCTGAAGAACAGCATACCAATAAACTGCTAAACTTCAGGGAATCTGAAAATTGAAATTCTACGTGAAACATGTTAGAAAACCAATATGAGCGAGTTAAGACAATCGAAACCACAAAACTTATTCAAGAGAAGCATCGGGAACGCATTCCTCGTGCGGAAAACTCAGCGTATTAAACTCTTTCTGTGTTTTTCAACCTTATTAAACACATCCGACAAACATTCAATCTCTGTTGGTTAGAAAATGTCTCAGCCGGAATACGCATTGAAAAATGTATAGAGGAGGTCGCAATAACGTTTAATAGAATTGAACACCTTTTAAAAGGGCTCCACTCAAAGAAACAGTTTGGTTTTTGTGATTTTGCTTGAAGAGGGGATTGGTCATATTGCTCTCATCTTGTACATCGACCGGGATGTACCCTCAATATTACTGCGTCAGCAACAGCTTGTGATCATTCCATTAATTAGTCAGTGTGACAAGTGCTTACGAAGCAGAGTACATCCGATGGTTGTTTAACACTGTCAGTAATTTGAATTTCCGCCGTTTGCGTCGAGTGATTATAGATGGATTTAGAAACCATAAAGAACATCAGTCGCATAAATGAAAGGAATGAGTATAACGAACGGAACTGTTCAGTAGGTTAGTATTTTGCTCTAGCTACTCAATTGGGGTTCCCATTTGAGCACTGTGTTTTACACGCATTATGCAACAATGCAACAATGTGAATGAATTTAGGGCAATCAGAATGAAGACGAGAGGGTTGAATTAGTTAAACTCTCTGTTTGAAAAAGTGTGACCTACAGGACATATACCGGACTGCCATACTGGAAGAATGAGTAAAAATAACCAGCATCTTATTTCGGAACATTAAACTATCAGAAAATGCGAGACAGTATGATCAACTGCTTTGACGTTTTGCAAGTTTGCACAGAAAATTCTGGATTCCGCCTCACCAGTCTTCGTGCTGAAGCCCAATTGGTAGTTTTTGAAAATGAAATATATCTTCCTCTGAAAAGATCGATATCTCGTAGACATTCTCCTCGAAAATATTAAATGACAACCAGCCCAAACTTTCTTTTGGAAACATTTTGTACAGGTCTGTTTCTTCAGCTTGCAATCTATCTTGGGAGCACAATTTCGACGTATTGTGAAACGACGTACGTGCCATCGACCTTTTGTATGCAACAGGTATGATAGTCACGAAGTACCTATACTGTCCTGTCCATATTGGTTGACGGTACAATGAATGTTCGATAGATCCATCCGAACTGAATTTATCTAGAGTGTCCAAGGAGGCCAAACTGTTCTGACCTCACCATTCATTTCACTCGTAAAAGCGACTGTGGAAATACCTGAAAAGCCCACAAATTCTCAGGCATATTGTGTCGTTATTGATCAGCCGTCGACAGCCGGTTCTATGTGCACAAAAGCAACTGACTGCCAACCTTTGTTTATCGTGAGTTTAGCCGTGGGTATCAATCACGATACAACCTGGTTCGTACGTTTAATCGTTTCAGTCATGTTCGTTTCGTTCTCATGCTAGTCACAGGTTTCTGACTAGGAGTATGCAAAAATTACTCAGACAACTAAAAATCCTCGTCGCTGGAACTTTTTTTCAGAAACGGATTCATATCGCAACTTTTGTTTCCAGTTAAGGTAATGTTATCTCTGGAGAGCAGGATCGACATTACGTCTCCTTGCGAATATACACACCACTATCGATCGGTCTTTGCTCAGTACAGATACGGGTGAGCGACTCGTTGTATTCCCCTGTGACTAAAAGCTTTCCAGTTATTGCTTGCAGCCCTTGTAAAATGTCATCAGTGTGATCCCATCCAGCTTCATGTATAGCATACGATCCCGAGAGTTTTACGACGGAGGTGAGTGTGCGGAAAGATTTCTTTCGGCAATTTTTAAAACTATTCTATTCAAATGGTTACATACGACTCATAATGTGATATTGCCTTCATCGTTGATTGGTCTTGATTGGTATTATTATCAGTGTTTCTCTGTTCAAAGTAAATATTTTATTGCTAACTGGGTGCACGTAGTCTATGTAACCAATCACCTGATTCAAAACTATCAAATATTGGCTTGAGTGGTTACCCAAATGCTGAAAGAATTTTTGTCATTTCAATTAAAGCGTTATTTTTAACAGTAATATAGATAGTCTGTTGTGAAGGAAGTGAGCAACGGGGTGTACGTTACAGTCCAGTTCCAGAAACCACCCAGTTACTAAGGCACGGGATTTTAGGAGGATAAAACAGGTTAGTTGGGAAGCACTTTGATTTGTTTTCTGAACGACTGTGTGAGAAGTGGCAGTCTAATGAATTTCAACGTTAAGCAATATGATTCATAGGATAGATGAAGAAGTTATCTAGCTGACATCGCACTTCGAAGACGCCGGTGATGTGAAGGTTTGCACAGAATAAAAATGCAGCTACTGCTTACAAATGTCTGATCAAACTATTCTATTCATTCTTGGAAGTAAGATATCAAACCTTTGGGATTTGAAGAAGGTTAGCCGGATAGGTATCTCTGAAGTTAACCTCATAGGTAATTTTTGGCGTGGTGACAGTTTAAGACACGTGCTTCATTTCCATCATTAATTTTGTCTTCTTGAAACTACTCCTCTTGAAATATTACACGTCAGGTTGGCTACATGCGTCCATGTAAACCACACGACAAAGTAATATGCTTTATTAACTGAAGTAAACGAGATGCTGAAAACAATATACCTAACCAGAAAGTGTGTGGATTTTTACTCTAACTTCTACATAAGATTTTCAGGGAAGAGAACAAGTCAAGGGGGTTTAGACAAATTTCACAAAGGCTAGTGATAAGTTGCAACCAACAAGGACGCAGTTTGTTTCACTTTGATAAAGGTTGCGCACACAACCGTTAGCAGTTTTCGCTAATCATCCCGTCAATGCGCTTTGCACTTTAGTTCGTTGGTACTGGACTTGTGGTGAGTCAGTCAGTGTGTCCGTCCTCAAAATATACACGTCAGTTTGCAGACTTATGTTGTGAGTGAGAGAGTGCTGTTGAGAACGACATACCGATGTGAGTAACAGGACACAAACCAAAGACAGTCGGTCAGTCACTCATGATCTGATCACAGATGTACGGATGCAAGTAGTCATAGCAAGACGACAAATCTACAGGGGCCCGATAAAATCACCAACTTCGAAGATACTTAAATCAGGGTCATGAGGGCTAAGGCGAAACTCAATTACAGCTCAGATAACTATTACTTGGGTTGAGAGGTCATTGAGTAGCATTCGTTTCCCAAGAAAAGGTCACTCATACTGCCCGCCGGCTCGTTTTTATGTAATTCCTTTGATATTCACATTATTACACACAAGAAAATGTTCAAAGCGGTGTAGCAATTCACGAAGTATGTCAGATGAACGAGTGCTCTATCTAGGAACAGTTACTGACCAAAAGATATGTTAGAAGCAAAATCTAATCATTCGTTCGTTGTTTTACTGGAAGCGCAACTCCAAATTGCTTCAAAGTTTTGTATCACTTAATTGGCCGGTAGTAAACAGCTAGCCGTATTTCCTCGTCACCACTGGGCAGCCACGTTATGGCCAGCCAGTGTTCGACTTGTGATACAATTCACAATACTCACTATAATAAGGATTTCACAGAACCAACGTGTTCTCATCGGCGCGTTCCACAATCTAACGAGCTAAGTGACAATCTGTTCAATGACACAACACGTGACAACCAACAATAAAAAAATACTTTGTTCGTATTCTGTTATGTGAAATCAAAATTGAGCCAGCAAATTAGGTCTAAAAATATATGGAAGTTGTTTAGAACGTAGTGTTTTGTTTTATGTTTGACCTCTGCGTCAAAAACATGTTGTTTTTAAACTTTTTAAGCCGAATTATTGATCTATATGAATGGCAAATTTTTCCAAAGCGAATTACACTGGTGATATTTTGTTCAGTATCAAGTGAACAACGATCAGCGCATGCCACACGTTACCTAACAACTTCTTAGTTACTGTGTTATTGCTGGAAACTTGCCATATTTGTTATGTACGCACGTTGAGATGTTATCTCAGTTTTCCGTTATATGCTCACAGATGAAGCCTAAGACAGTTTTGTCGATACAAGTCAGACAAAAGCGGGTGAAACGTAGAAATATTAACAAAAACCGTACAGTTAAATATCAGAATAACATGTAAAATGTCGTCGATTTCTGAAAATTAGAATGATAAACCTTCTGAAATTTGTAAAAACAGTTGACGAGTTTGTTTGCTCGATCCAGTGTACTCCATTGTGTGCACATGCAAGTCTGCTCACATTTATAATTAAGTCTATTTTTCTTACGCGTGTTCATTTGCAGTTTGTAACGGACCAGAAAATCCGAATTAGGACAAATGTTTACCGTCGAAGCACATTTGATATAAACTCTCAGCATTTTGGTGCGAGACAAGTGAAATGCTGACAAAAACTACATCGTTTTTTTCACTTTCAAAATCACAACACATCTCTATGTATAACTGAACACATTCAGACGAACTGTTCCTTTGGCTAGGCTGGCAAACCACTTCAGGCTAAAGCTACGCTGTATTGCCTAGTGATTCGTGCTCAGCTTATTGTCACACTTAAAATTGTAACGCCACTCACCAGTACCTAGACACAGAGAAATAATTACACGAACCTTGTTACCACAGTGATGTCTCTATGTACTTCTGTTTGGAAAACGTTTGGCGAAGAACTAGCAAACCGGTAAGCAGTGCGACGTTTGTAGGTGCATGTTTGGTTGCGCAATTTGTAATCTGTCAGACTGATGAAGGAAGTGGGACAGTCCTTTTTCAACCGAGCGTGTTAAAATAGTGTGCTCTGACGTTATGGACTAACGATGAAAGCATCATTCCTAATCCGTAATAAGCTTCAAATTCACGTCGGAGGCTTGCCAGTTGAATATCTGGAACCTTCACTCACCCTTATTTGAGTCTAACATGGAATACAGCCATTTCCTTTGATAGCTGGTTGCAGGAAATTAGATCAGCTTCTACCGGTAACTATTTTGACCAAAAGCGTCTAATTCGTCCACCACAATTCACTCAAACTGTTTTTTTCAATGTTCTATTTATGCTTTCATTACTAAGTGGAATTAGAACGAAAATCCCTCCACAATTTAAGACGTTCAGCTCTCGAAGTTTTTCCAAGTTGCACGAGTTTTCAATCCCGTCTTTTGAAAAATGGTGTTTTATTTCTTTGGTCAAAACACTCAGGTAGTGCACATGATGATTTTCTACTCGTGGCATATTTGCAGGACTACAACTGAAATTGAACGGCTTACCTAATTTAGTAAATTAGGAAGACAGCTTTTAACATCGTTAATCATTTCTAGTAAACCTGATAAAAAAGTCCGAACCATAAATTTGAAAGGAAATGATTTTTAATACATAGTTTGTGTATTCGATAGGGCAAAATTATTTCCATGTATGACGTTTAGCAAAGGCCTGTAACCTAATGCTTTCGGTTCGCATCGTCTAGCATGTACGACTTTTTTACGCCATGCCATTTCTTTCTTAAGTTGATTTTTTAATATTTCCGTTAATAAAACTGTGCAACTGCGGAACAGTTTTATCGGTACTGGCAATACCGCGGTCCGTGGGAACTGGTCAGTTCACATGCGTAACACTTTTTTCTATCGGGTGTACAATACGCGGACACTACAAATGTACTGACGAACTACACGTGCCATCCAATGCAATTAATAAATTTCGGCTACGCAAAAACACTTCGAATTACATAAGATTCAATAAACTTGACCATTACATCTTTCCTACTCGGATTTTCGGGGAATTTATTGAAGTTTACATCCTGGAGTAAGCAGCGGTTTGATTTGAAAGGCTTGTTGAACATTTCAAACGTTTAACAAAGATATGTCAGCTTTAAGCACGTACTATTCATAATGTAATTTTTGTAAGAACCATAGGTACTATCCTCCTGAAAATGGTCCTAATTCTGCAAACGTCTCTTAGACGTTCTAGCTAGTGCATAAAAAAGCGTGTTTTTTTAATTCCAGTGCTTTTGACATTTATTACCATTACTGTAAGTTTTATCGTACTTACAGCTTTTTTTATGTAAAATGTTAACTTGTATTGTCTCATTTTTCACAAACGTTCAAAAGAAGTTTTCAGCTAAAAGCTCAAAGAGAAAAAGGCTAAAATTTGAACGGTAGAGTATATCTCGTGCGATTATTCGGTGGTAATCACCTCTAAGCACTCCAGAATAATGCAATTCAAGGTGAATTCAAATTTGGGTAGGAGCAGCATGATCTGTTTGATGGAGTTCAACTTTTGTTTACTAAGATGTTCGATATCAGTTTGGTGTCACTGTTTGTTGAAAACCCTAAAAAGGTGAGGAATGTTTTCAATTGCTCTCTTTTTATTTTTTGGACAGTTAGCCAAAATTCTGTCGGCAGAACGTGTACTTCAACATGAATATCAATACGCATGTAAGTAATCGCCTTTTGTGTTTGCAAATGTAGTATTACTCACCCATCAAAAACCCTGGGTACAATCGGCTACTTAAGGACATGATGTGCTCTAACCGTAGAGTGACTCACAACTGAACACTTACATTTTATTCATTGATGGCAAACAAAACCTATCAATAAATGCTGTTTTTTGGGCAGAAGTTGTTGAATCTTACATAAATTTGAAGGTTCCGACTATAAGTTCAGACAACAAGTACAGATTGTGGAGAATTTAAACTTCGGTCATACAACTCATTTTTGTGCAGGCGATACTTATGGAAGTGCTGATTAGATGAATACATACTACATTTACGACGTTTAGACTATTGGTTTAATCCATATCTATCATATGACACTAGACGGAGACGAAACCAAAGGTAGGCTATACGTTTATGATAAACAACGTAAAATGACATTTCGGAATGTGATTATTGGCGGTCGAATTTAAGTGCAATGTTTTCAAACGACTTGATGGAGAGTAAAACCTTATACTTATATTTTCTATAAAAAAATAACTCCTCCGAATTTTCCTACTCGTAACTTTGTGTAATGTAACCCATAAAAGACTGAAGCCAAAACACTCCGTCTAGAGCTGTACCATTATTTTAGTGACGCTTCAAAACCACATAAATTTACCCGGTTGAAATGAGTATTCCTACATCCTCATTATTAGGAACAAATGAGAAAGATCTTCAGCTAACACGTCAGACGTAAGACATAATGTTTCTGTAGAAATTGACGGTAGGTGATCCGCGAGTCAAAACTTTTTGTCAGAAGGCCTACACATTTTGGAGTCCAACAGTTTGGTTAGACGGTCAAAATTGAAATAACGGCACATCTGCAAAACAATTAACTGTAGGGCGGTCGTGTGAAATAAAAACGTCAGCGAATACACATAAAATGGCAAACGGGCTTGTTTATGCTTACATGAGCTGCTGTCTCAGCGGCACAGAGGATATTAACAAAGTTACATGGGCTGTAAGGAACAAGCATGGGGTCAGAACTAATAAGTGTAAAACCACCTGTGATATTTCACGTCAACGTAATTTTTAGACTTGGGGTGCAGACTGAAAATGTGACAAGGTGGAACTGCAAGTTGTGGTTCTGGATGCATTTATATTATAGGTGGTTCAAGTAGTTTAAAAGAGAATGGGTAATAATTCACCATGATGCTTTCACTGTGTGACCATTCAATATAAATTTGACATAAATCTGGTTCATTTACTTCACTCACAAATAGGCACAAATTATTCCGAAATCATTTTCTCGCTACACATTCATTTGGATAAGTTTATCTGCTCAGTTCCGTTTTAAATATGCTGCAAAAGTAATCTTCCGGTAGGATACAAAACCCAATATATAAGTTTTCATCTTCAGTGATGTTAAAAGGCCGGATTTACATTATGGCTTGTGTTGAATAAAAAATATAACACCTTTATTGATTGCAAATCGTGTATTGAGCCAGCTACCCGTACACCATAACCTGTTAAAATTCCTATAACCTATTATGGTTGAGGGCTTGATTTACGTAATCTTCGTGTATACAGTAGATTCCTAGTAGGTGAAATGGCTTATTTGGTTTCGTAATTGTAGGTAAAATCAAAGTAACCGGCAGTGAGGTTTAATTTTCCGTTTATCATATCCTCATAATGTCCTTCTTTCAAGCTCCGTTGGTATTTATTTTGAATTAATTGTTCTTCACATTTTTGCGTGGGCACAGCACTAATAATTGTAGGTGAACTCAAAATAACGAGACGTATTGCCGGTTGAATGTATTTAAACCAGTAAGTCATGCACGAACGCGACTCCGACGGGTATGAAAAATAAAATACCAACCACAATAGAATTATGTGCATGCTGGAGTGGTTTTGCGTTTACTTGATTATTGAAATAACATCTACTAATCTCACTATAAGATATTTACCTAGGATTCCCCGATGAATTCTCATTATGGTGTAATTTTTTATCAAGTTTGGTTACTTAACTTTATCAGGATTAGTTATCCGGCCAATGTGTTGTTTCAGATGAGCAAAATTCTTTAGAGTCATTAAGATCCATGAGAATTTCCTTAAAGACTCGTTTCATTAACAAACAGCTTCTGCTATTCACGGCAGAGTGGATTAACTTGAAATCCTGCTAAGGACTTTGCTATTCTATTTGTTACTACAGAAGACACACGCAAGTAACCAAACCATTGAATATTTTGTCACGGTTTACTGAGTTTTCGATTTAGTTAGTTACATCTCCCAATGTGTGCGGTTGGGATGTAATCTGTTCCTCTATATGCTTTAAAGTCTCCTTCCCAGTTTTTGCACTGCATATGATTGCTGAAGACATCAACTCAAACCACACTATGGTTATTCCTCTACCACATCGAATGTCAGTTAGCTTAGTTGTTACAAGCTCATGGTCAATTCCGTTCGATAGATTCGCACTTCTGCATGTGTGAGTTCCCAGTGCCCACGAGATGCGCATTTGCCAACGAACAAAACAACATTTGCTCATGTCGTCAACATGTTTTGAAACATTACTCACCAAATATCATCAGATAGTCTACTTGGGACGTACATCAACTAGAAAGGTTAGTTCGCAGAAGAGGGTGCTGTACTGCAATACCTGCTCTGCTAACTACACACTGAACTGTTTTTTGCACTAGCCCCACAAAGAATGCAATAGATGATACAGCCTAGTCCCATTTCCTTGTTTTCATGCTTGTTTGGGCATACCAAGTGAAACATTAACGAAGCTTGGTATGAAGACAGCTTCTATCCCACGGAATTGCTGGTCTGATAGAATTTACCCCACTCAATGCAGTATTTTTTCTGCCCTACTGTTTTTGATATCACTTTGTAATACGATCAGTTATGTTTCTTGGAAGAAACAACACAATGCTCCGAAAGTTTTGAAGGATACCTGCGTATGTGATCGCTTGGTCTTGTTTATCCGGAACGGTCGATGCACTCATGTTTGAGATATAATTTTTTGCATGTACATATGTTAATATACCCGTTCGGCAAACAAGTTCCTTCGCGTGAAAGAATATATATTTATATTAGCAAGCCAGTGTTAACGTTTCAGTTGCCTACTAACTGCACTAAGACAATAATGAAAAGCGGATGGCGGTTTTACTCAAACTTAGTCTTTGATTGAAGGATACCTAGTTGTTATGTCAAAACAGTTCGTACTGTTTTAGGTGACAAACTATTCGTTTATTCGTGAAAATAAATTTTTCTGGAAGTATTGTTTATTTCTGAAAATTTGAAGGGTTTGATTCCCTTGAACAGTCCGAACAAAGCAGCTGGAACGTGAAAACTGGTAGATGCAAGCATTTCGTATTGACGCATCAGTACCAAATTTACAATGATATGGATAGGTCATGAAGTTTGAGGAATTATCAAGTTCACGAAACTTGTTTCTGAAAGCAGAAAGCTGGCTTGAGTCGACTAATTACAACTGTTAGAGCAACTCATGAGAATCATGAGTTAGAATGACGTAACAGGATTAGGACAACGTACAGTGATACATTAAAGTGCAGTCAATAGACCCAGACCAGCTTTCTCTGTTCAGAGAAAAATTTCGTGAAATTGAATATTCCCTGAAATTAATGACCTATTCTAACCCTCTTACTGATTACCAACCCCTCTAGTTGTTCGACCTAAAAACCGATCCATTCTATTGTAACTTTGGTACTGATGAGTTAACACGAAATGCATGCATCCACCAGTTTTCGTGTTCAAGCTGCTTTGTTCGAAATTTCTGAAAATTTGCTCAGAGGCATCACTTAGGCAACCTGCAGTCATCTCAAATTGCTCCACGTGTGTTGGTATCTCCAATATCAATATCACCCCATTATTTATTGTATAGTAAAATTGTGTCAGTCAAATTATTTCTGTTTACTTGAGAATTGCTGACACGGATAAGATTTGAACGCATTTTTTGGCAATATATATTGTGAGAACCTTCCCTTCACAAAAACATGACTGACCAATTTATGTTTATTGAACGGATAGTACACGGCGCCTTCAATTAGTGCTGAATACTTTGTTGCATCTCGCAGCATACTCCCGAAAACACACTCTGAAGATATTACACTGCATGCTTCCTAGAAACAAATGATTTTTCAGAAACTTTGAGGGTGTTTATCAATAATTATCTTAATACTAAAAAAATTAACCTGTTGTTTCACATGCCTTAGTGTAAATGCATAATGCTCGAAAGTGTTTCTCGTGAAATCCCTTAATACTTTCATTATTCGGACTGACTGAAACTCGAGTGCTGATTACTTAATTAAAGGTGAAAGGCTAACAACACGGAAGTCAGTTTTCAAGAGCCACAATCATTGAGAGACATAAAATCTCCCCTTTTCGTCTTAATATTTTAGCGAAACTGATCACACAATTGTTGATACCTTTGCTGCACACCGTGCATTAAATTTCAAACCTTCAGTAAAATCACAATATATTCTGCATTCGTCATTGTATTTGGCGAAGGCTCTGATATTTAGTCTGCAGCTTGAAATTTCTATTCAATTATTGCGGGAAACCTGAAAAATACCACTGAACACGTTTGGGAAATATAGATAAACCGACAGAACGTTGCTTTTTAGTTAGTCGTTAACAGTTACTCGCTTCCATGATTTCTTTGATGCGCAGAATTTGGTGACACCCCAATTGGGACTCTCGAATACACATTGTTTTTATCCAAGATGTCTGGAAGGCATTCGTGTTCATGGTCGTCTATAGTGTGGGTAATTGACAAAGACTAACTACCTTTGTATACAAATATGCTGGTATCTTCTGCATTCAGTTTTACTCTACCAGTGCTAAAATTAAAAAAAACCAATGCGAATCTTATTTTTTCGCACCTGATATGCATTTAGACAGAAAACCAGGTTATGGTCTATTCACCTCCAAAGTGAGGGTTTCCAAGCTTGCGTTCTGATGTTAAGTTTTGTAACAATAAATTATTGCATAACCCTTTAGGTGCACTTGAACTGGTAGGAAACTCTGACGGCCTTAATATTTCTACCCGATAAGGTTCGGATCGAAGTTAGCCACGCTTGGTACTTTAAGTCAGCTTGCGTAGCCAATCTGGCTCAACTGTTAATCGGTAAGTCCGACACAGTTCTTTGTTTAGAAAGGCCACCTTACCATGAAACATATGAGGAGCTGGTCTAATTACGGTCTAGGTTTATTTGTGGCCTAATCACAAGAGACTTGCAAGTCTAATATAGGCGGAGTGTGATATTGTCAACTTTGAAAATTGAATAAGTAATGTTGTGGTGGATTGTCAGGTCGGAGGTGCGAGCTTTCGAACGCTCGGCCGAATACCTCAACGCGGGGGAGGTACGTTCGAAAACCTGCCGCGATCGGATCAAGGACAACGTGCGCGACCGGATGAGTCATCGCTCGACTGGATCGGACCAACGGGCGAGGCAGGGCAGGCGAAATACGACAGACGGCCAGATCGGAGGCGTGGTTTTTCCAACATTCAGAGGAACATCTCGACACGATGTTGGAATACGGTCAAGGCCAACACTGGGTGGATGGCGGACAGCACGAGCAGCCGGACGAGCCATCGCGCAACGAAATCGGACAAACAGACGAGGAATGGCAAGCGGAAAACCCTCCGATAGAAGGCACCGGTCACACACGTAAACCGGTTAGAAGTGCACACGACGTGTGAACGGAAACCGGGGGGTGCTGCGGGTTGGAATTGCGATTTATAAACGAGAGAGCGCGCGTTGCATGTGACTGGCGATTTGGACAATGAAGATTGTGCTTTGTTGGACGCCTTCTCGCTAGAATGTGACAAATTTCAGTTTGAACACAAGCCGAAGGAACTAGAGTTATATCTCGAGTTCGCAAGTTAGAAGCAACTAACAAAATAGCTGAATAAGCAATAAGAAACTAATTAAACTAAATATGTCATCAAAGTAACCTCGTACCGTAAAAACGAGATGTATATTGTTTCATATGCCTATTGGCATTCCAACATTCCCCGAAATAGATCTAATTAGTATGTCTGAACAAGGGTAAGGTTGAACAAGTAAATATGTTGCATTTGTTTTGCGTTAACCCGAAAATAAGATATGTCAAACTATGTTTACTTGCATAATCACCTCCCTTGAGGTTGGTTGAAGTCAACGGAATGTGAAGCTCACGAAAATGCAACATGCCAGTATTGAAAATTTAAACGCTGCCGCGGTACACTGATAAGACGGACGAATACGCATGCCAACAAACAGTCAGCAAAATAAGCAGACGGACACAAACCTGGTTTGTGTTAGATATCTTAGATAGTGCATCCAATGCAAATTCCAAGAGGTCTGACTGAAATATTATAATTTAATCCAAGATTCTCGTCTGCGAAACACAATTGGCTGACCCAACACAGATAGCCACTGAATATAGGTTCATATCGGACCGGACGTTCTACAACCAGCTATCGACCGAAATTTGAATTTCACATCCGACGCCAGCACGAATCTCATATAGCATAAACTATTCTTGACAGCCAAGGCGTGTAGCGCAAATTAGCATTTAGATAAACACTCAAACTGGGCTAATTACGCGGATGACATGAGGACGATTTTATCCACACATTTGGGTGTTTCTGTTGAGCGTTCACTGTAGTCAACTTCTTCCCTTCACAGATAGAAAGTTTGCAGTGTAGCAAACCCATTCTGAATTTTGTTCACATTTTAAACTTGGAGATTGTCGCTTGGTCTCCATCACAACTTCAAGAAAACCGCTAGTAAATGAGCTATCAATAACCAGTTGATAAATATTTGAAAATAACGATAGGGCACTCTAATAATATGTGCATTTTGTAACCTGGATGGTACAATCCCTGATGAATTTCTCTTTCAGTTAACCGGTTTGTGAAGTGGATTACATTTTGTTTGTGACGTTTACTTTGAAATAAAACCTTTCGTTTATGAGCAAAACAGTCAATTGTGACAAAAATTGTAAGTACAATCCTGGTAAATTGAATTTACCATGTACACTGATAAACCGATTTTGACTGAAGAGATTCTTATCACTGTAGGACCAGATGGTGATAAACCAGTCAAATTCAGTGACTTAACCAAGATATTTTTTGCAACTGACATTCAAGTTATAAATGAAAAGATGGCACTGTGTCAACAAAACTGATATATTAGAAAAACTGAATAAATCAAACGCATCATTGTTTATAGTGATCAACTTATCACTTCGGTCTGCATAAACTACAATACATTCACTAAAGCGTAGGTCTCTTCATCACCTATAACGCATTTTCTCCTCGGTTGCCTGTGGGTCAGTTCGTCTAACTTCTTCAACAAAATTCATCTTTGTTCCGACGGTAAGGTGTTATGACACTTTTGTGAATAGAAATATGGGTTTACTTTAAATCTTGTTGGTGTGCAACATACCAACGACATCGAACAATAAAACCAGTATGAGGAACCATGTCTTATGTATCGTTGGTAGTCCGGTTTACAATGGAGTACCCATTTACAAAAATGGTTCCAACAGAATGAGTCGTTCCAACCCCGTTTTGGAGTTCAAAACCATTTCTCAACTGTTGGTATGCAGCGCTCTCCAAAATAATGCACACATTGAAAATATATTTAGGTTTGATACATCCGATGTTTACAAACAAGTGGTAACGCGCTGTAAATATCAACGAATTTTTCTGTACTACTGTGTTACGAAATTGGCAAACCTGTAATTATAAATCCGCTCATTCTGACATACTTGCCTGTAAAACATTTCGACATTACAAACATTTGTGTGGTTTTTATGGTAACTTGTTTGTTTTCACTAGCTGCATCTGAATGTACGATTTGAGGTTATTTAAGGTTGATCGAAAAATAACACTTAATTCAATCTGCTATTGGGACCTGGGTTGACTGCGACAAAATTTTGAGATTTACTTCTCACAGAATGTCTGTTTAAACGCATTTTTCCATACTTAACAGCATGTACTTTTCTCATTCTTTTTGCAGTATATGGCTGCGCTGTCATTTTCAGTTGATCAAAATGAGCGGATCCATTAGTAATTTTTTTTCAGTTACTTCTATTGCTCAAACCAACGTTATAGCTTGTAAATAATCGGTCCAATGCGCAATTCTGAAGCACGAGGTTCTGAACCTAACGGCATATTTACTCAAATCATGCGTAACATTACACACTTGCAAACATTACTCATCTGAACCGATAAGTTTTGTACCACGTTTGGAACTGCCGTACAACGCTACGATAGCGATAACTCTTACGAACTATTCCTGGTGTAGAACTTAGGTAGGTTTTGAAAATTTCATTTCTAAGCTAAATTTTTTCGTAGGCACGTCTTACCGCAGTCCTCGAGACATCTGCTCTCCAGAAGTGCTAATGATGACTTGAGACGTTTGCTGGGGGGTATTGAATAGATGAATAACGGCCTGTGTCATAACTTTTAATTACTGATTTATGACACGCCACAATGGAAGCAATCATTCGAAGTTTATTGCTAACACGTGCATATTTGCAGGGCTTGTCTTTAAGGGGCCCGTGGTACACAAGAGCAACATTTATAAGTTGGCTGGGCTAAGCCATATCCACAAACACGGGTAATTTTTTGTTACTGTAGGTTATCAGTAGCTATTTAATACAAAAGTCTACCTGAGAGTCAGTGCATTATCTTGAATGGAGGACGAAAAATTGTAGAAAACAATGCGCACATTTATAATTTTTTGAAGAACCGATAAAACTGTTGCTCATGGAGCCACTCGAGTAGGTATTTTCGCCAACTATCCGTTGATCGATCAATTTCACTTTACTCCAGCATATCTCACTAGTAGTTCAAACGTTTCATGATTGCTACGTATAAATCCGTCTCGTAAGATCCTTTGATCTCAACCGCCACTCAGGTACAGACTCAGCGTTTTCAAGGGTGGTTGTGTGAAACAGTGTTTTAATAATATCTAATTAGGCTAGTGAGATATACCTCTGAGAATTATGCAAGAATCTTTCGAACGTAGAGTTGCATTAAACGCGTTATGCGCAAAATGTCATCGTCTGCGGATTGTTGACTCATGTATGAGGTTTTTTGAGCGGACATTATCAGAAGTACAAACTCCTGATCAGCAGGACCTGGGTATTAAAAAGTCAAGTGAAAACTCACTGAATCAAGTCTGTCCAACTTTCAGGTTTGACAACTTATAAGACCACTCATGCTGCGCCGAGTTAAACGGTCAATTGAACGTTTGTCCATGTATCGAACTCAACTCGCTAACAGCAGCTCATCTACAGTTTTGTACAGCTTCCAATAATTTGTGTAGTCACGTTTCATGCTACAATTCGCCAGATATCATGATGTAATTCACAGAAGCACTCTGGTACTCAACACTGGATGAATTTTATTCTGCTTTTGCTCTTTCTACAAGTTTTTGTGCAATATTTCCCGGATAGTCAGAAAACGACAGCCGTAAACTATACATGAAACGAAATTCGCATAGCGAAAATCTGTACAAAATGAGTGGTTTAGATACCGCCTATTCGCAGTCAATATCCGAAGCTTCTCGTGGCCACGTGACTGCAGGTTTTCAGGCTGTTATCTGTTAGAACATGTATTTCCAAAACTGACAAGAGTGCTTGCTTAGTTTCGTTTACGGAAATCTCGGACCCCTCGTGTTCATTCCATGCATGCATTCTTGGTAACCTCAAGGGGTTTCCAAAGATTGTTCCGCGGTGCAGCTAAGTAGTGAAGTGCCGCGCGTGCTAAGCATTCCAGCAATGGAACACCTTCTGAAACAAGCAGCTGTTAAGGTTTGATAAACTCAAAGTTTCATTCCTGTTGATAAAGGTGAGTTGATGTAGTCAGTTATCAGGGTCAATCATATGATCGTTATCAATTCGTCAACGGTGTAGACTAGATAATTGAGTTGTGTAAGCTTTATGCATTCTACTTAAGCGTCGCTAAAGCCTATTTTCTTCACAAAAGAGCAGTCAGAATCCCACCAGAATGTCAAAACACCTTTTGCAATCTTCAACTGCATTTAGCAGTATATTTTCTGGTACACATGTATTAAAATAACTGAAAAATTCTTCACTTCCACCTGAGAACAAACGTCAAACTTTTTGAATTAGGGAGATGAGAAGAGTCATATTGCATACGTTAGGAATCTCGAATTACTTTGACTAAGAACTGACTTTTGCTGTTCGTATTGTTTTGACCAGAATGTTGAACAAACGGCAGAACAAAAGTCGATAATCTGGCGAAACGTAAGCGTATTCCGTAACATTAATCATACGATGTTACTCGCCGTCAAACCCAGGGACCACGTTACTGTTGTCCCTACATAACCTATGCATAACAAAATTGTGGATTAACTTAAGTTAACCTGATCACACCTGGATGATGTTCTGATAGTTAACATGGGGTCGAGTTTAAGCTGTCTGAAAATAAGTCTTAAATTTTGCGTGAAATCTGTTTGTCTGATTGTCTTAACTAGTGTTCAACAGATTTATTGGCCCAGGAAGGCTTCATAGACAACCGTGTAACTTCCTCAGTTGCACTCCAGTTTAGATTTGTTCCGTTGTACTCCGTCACTGCGAGATACTGGTCATGCAGTTGACGGAAACATAGCAAGCGGAACCACCAATCGGCGAGTTGTGTCAATCATTTTGAGGAGCCCCGGTTTGAAAGCCAGTGACATGGTATTTACTGACTCAAGCTTCTTCATAAAGCATTCTGTCAGTTTACTCAAATGAACGTGATGCCCGTCTGACTAGAGTGCTGGTTTCAAAATGAACACAGAGGTGAGTGTTTTATTCAAACTGGCGATTGAATTCAACTTTTTCAGCCATTTTGAAGAAATCAGTAACTTAATGACATGGGTTAATGGAATTAGTGCTCGGCTGTTGATCTACTTGTTGTGTGTGTATTCCCCCTGGTCTGATAAATCAGGCCGTACAGCCAAACCACCAGACATCATGAAATAATACACACGAAATTCAATGAATTTTTTGGGTTGCGGTTTCTGCTATAGCTGGTCTCAGTAACGTAAAGGGACTGAAAACACGTGAGACTTTGGATTTTTGTGGAATACTGAAAAGGTCATACCAACAACACGCAAGTGCAATATTCGCTATCGACGCAACATCATAAAATTTAACATAAGCGAATGTGTTTGGATTGAAAATGTACTGTTGGACGTACTTCTTATTCCGGAGCTCAATATGGGTCTGAAGGAAAATTCTTAGTAAAAATATGTTGAGAGTGATATTACTATTGTTTAATCTGGAGCAAAAACAGAAGTCTGTAGTTCGTCCTGTAGCAGTCTTCTCATGTTTGACTACCACAGGATGTAGGGTAAAGATATAACATGTAAGATAACATTTTGTAATTCGGATCTGGCGATTATTAGACACATTTCATGGAAAATTCGAACTAGGGCAGCTTAATTCTCTAACTACTAACAGAAGCGGCAATCTGGGAGTGCTCATCTTTGGCCCTTCTGAAGTCTATCTGACGTATCAAACGGAAAATCATTAACACTAGAAATGCATGGAGAATAACTGCTACGTAAGTTGGAACACACCTGGAATTTGAAGCGAGTGATGCGCTTTGCAGGTCGCAGATGTTTGTGTAAAACATCATCTAAAGGTCAGCATTTTCTTACGTTTGAGCGAAACAAAACACGACTTAAACGCCTTTTGGGCAGCCTGTCAAACATGCAGATTTCAGCTTGTTCTTGCAGTTGTGACCACCACAATCTGCACGGACTTCAATTCTTCAAACAGACAAACAGAGTCGCATAAACAGGGGATTCTCTGTGAACATCTGTTAGAAAAACAAGGTATTTTTACCACATAGTTCATATAAAATCTCATTTCACAAATTTTTAGTCACCACATTCAGTATCTGTTCTGTCACTTGTCACCGAATCTCTCTCCTTCTAAATTCGGTGACACATTTAATCTTATCCTTGCATTTTGTTCACATATTTTCATATTTCACTTGGCTTGCAACTGCAGAAATAAATACAAGCAGTTATATTCTTTTCCGTACAATTCAATTGAATGGGTTTGTGCAAAGCTATCTTAATCGATATTCAAGCATCTTCGCTTTATCTATGTTCACATTCAAATCAACAAGCAAACATGCTTCAAGAAACATCTAGCAGTTTTCTGTTATACTTATACCCTGTAACGATCCCTCTGACAACCTGCTAAAACGAGATAGAATAGCAAAATGTACCACACAGGTTATGATACTACAAAATCCTACACATTACAGCGATATTATGTTGAAACATTTAAAAGAACAGAAACCATTTAGATCCGTTACTCAGTACACCATCCTAGTCAGATCACCCTCCTGAACTTGAAAAACGTTTGGTATTTTGTTGTTTTCGGAGAGAAAGTTAGTAGGCTAAATTGCCAGAACTAGTTTTGAGACCAACAAAAACCAACACACCCTAAAAGTGTCGTTGCCAGTGAGTTCTTTTTATGCCAAGTGTATGAGACAGGGCGTAGTAATTGCGAGTGTTAAGTACAACAAGCAATAATTTGCCGTCTCATTGGTCCCTGTCCCTGCCACGGATGGAGACATCCAATCTGATGAATGCGCTCATTTCGTGTTCACTTGAACAAGCTTACGCTAGAATGGATTTTCGAAACCTGCGTATTTTTCACATGTTATCAAAGCACACGCCGGGGTGAGCGCACTTCTCGACAAATTTTATCCTCCTGAAACCCAAATTTCAAGGCCAATCAGTGCATATGCATCGTCAACGGTTCATAACGGGAACGAAATCATTCAAAATACTTCTTACCAGAAGGGTTATCTGTAGTGTTTGTGGAAATGCGTAGGCTTTATTCAGTTTTGAGCAATGCTAGTGTTAGGTCAACCAATATCCGCCACTGCTACTCATACTCTCTCAAGTACGTTGGATAGAAACCTCATGAGAAATCCGAAGTACATGATTAGTGATGCTGATATTTGGTAAAATAAACTACATAGTTCTCATTCTTTCCTTCAGTGAGAGATATATGTACGTGAAGAAATTTTTCGTTTCACGGGCATTCACAAATTTATATGCAAGTACAGGCTTTTATTTGGTTCTTCAACGAAACTGTGCAGTCAGTCACTGAAGGAGAGCTGAATTTCAGGTGGAATATCTACCTACAGTTTCACTTCTGACCTTTGTTAAAGGTTTTGGAAAAAACGCTCTACCCGATCAGCACATTTACTGAAGACACTTCACGTTAAATGTACAACGAATAACTTTTCTAGCTATTTCCATTTTTTTGCTGAAGATGCACCACCTTCGGAAAGTTGCTTCATACCATTCCAATGAAGAACGCTGAAGTAATTACATTGATGCCCCCACTTACATCCGTTTTCGTCATGTGACTAAAAATGCAAAGCACAATTTGTTCTGCGGCAAACGTGAACAGGAAACAGTAGACGGCTATTTTCCTCATGCGCTTATAGGTCTAGGTCGTTAGTCCTTACACGGGCGCAACACTGATTACGCTATGCTGTTTAAGGTTGGAAGCTGTTGGCATTTACTAACCTTTGTTGCAAGTTTCAGGAAAGCATTCTACTAGTTGAATTTTACAAGATTGTTCCTGCAGATGGAGCATAGGTTAAATTTTACATCAAGACAACGGGTCTGTTCCCCCGCCGGTTTTTTTGATATAATTGTTCGTGTACATGCGATGTGAAACTAATGAGGACTTGATAAACTCAGACTGTTTTGTCATTCAAGCAAGCATGCTTACACCCAAGCGCACATAATTGGGTTTTATTCTCCAAATTGATTTGCTCGATTCGGACTCCAATTTCAAAGAATAGGATGAGGTGTCTCAATTACTCAAGAGCACTCGACAAGGAATATTAAAGTACCTCCCTGAAACCGGACTTCGTCGGACACCTTTTACACAAAATGCGTAAGGCGCATCACTTAAATTAAGTTCCTGTATACAGAAGAGGTAAGCAAACGCCTATTGTTTTCAAAAGTTTCATCTGTAAAATAAAATTCTGTGGCAAATTATGCTACATCTTCGTGAGCACCTACAACAGGCTGTCAAGGGCATGTTCCGTAATGCAAGTGGATTTGAACTCCGCTAAAATTTGCTTTGCGATTTGCATTTGGTCCGGTAAATCTAAGCAACGGTTACGTGAGTAGTGCTCGTTGAATTTTCTACCACAGTAACTTTGTTCACTGAACTAGACAGTATCATAAATGTTCACAATCACACACCTGAGTCCCTGATCAGGAGTGAGTTGGGCGTTAGATGATGCCCAGTCTGCAAGGGTTTATAAAGTTCATGTGCTGTCGAAATCGCCTTTCTGCATCCGATCTGGCAAATTTTCGTAGTCTCAATTCAGAGGGTGTCCAATCAACCGGGCATGCTGATAACTTCTCGTCCAAATAAATCTTGTCGAATACCTGTCATCCAGTCGAACAAAATGTTTTAGTCAACCATATTTATGTGATTACTTGTACCACCAGTCTCACTGAATGTTAATCAAACTTGCAAGTTTGGATCAAGATCGTCAAACGTTTGATCTGTCAGAAACTGGAACGCGGACAGATCGAAACAAAACTTCAGCAGATTGCTTCAGATAATGTTGAAATATTTAGAGATTCTAACGTGAGCGTTTTATTGACAAAATAAATAGTCCATAAACATGTCGGCGGTGGTTCCACCCGTCGATAACTCACTATCTATGCTATGGAAATATGCCAGTATTTCCTACTCACACTGATGGCTCGGATACAACGCATGAGTAGTGTTTGTGTTCATTGTCGAAGCTGAATTGTGGGATATTTCATAACGACAGTGCGTTTGTCAAGGGCTACCTTTTGCGTAGATGTTTAGGTCACCTCACAACGAAAACCATCTACTTGATCCACTTCAGTTTTACGGAACACCTTCGACAGCAGCTTAAGAAGATAACTACCAGATTTAGCAAACCGTTTTGGGCTTCGTTCTGTGGGCTTGAATACTATTCGAACTGAACTCACATGAAGAAAGAAAGCAGCCCCTTGCACGTAACAATCTCCCCTCTGATAACCATAAACATAATGCTGCTGTATTTCAAGTCAAATAAATCAGTCATTCACAAAATTTTTGTTTTTCGCTTCTGATTTGCAAAGCATAGAAGGGGCCTAGAATGAGACTTAAAGCAATGGTAGGTATATTTGAAGTGCCATCAGTTGGCAGAAAAAGAATACGCGAAGAGTAACGAGGTTGTATGCATGCTGTTCAGAATGCAGCTGATTGAGAGGCGAGGTTGATCAGTTTTATATCCGGTACTGTCCGAATGCAGCGATTGTGTGTGCTCCGTTTACACTATGTCTATGCTTCGACTGATCTCTCAGCATGAGTGTACCATTAAACAGTACGTAATTGTTGCCTAGTTCAATTATTTCATCAGTTTGGCCTTACTATAATGGCACTGCCTGTAGACGGATACACGATGTGGTAGTTATCACATCTCACGATTATAAAGAGAATAACCTAGATAATTGGCGGCGTTCACTGTCGTGATGTACTAGTGCTAGGTTTTCTCTGACAGAACTTTCCTTTCTTGCACAGCAGAATACATTGGCGAGTACACACAAGGTTGTGGCTGCCGAATAACTCATCCGTTAATAAGAAGTCACTTACCCGAATGTGATTCCTCTGGTATACACAAAACATGTCTCATTACTAATCGCGGCATTAGCGTGTTCATGGATATTCTGACTGAGCCATTATTAAAGAAACTCTCCGGTAGGACTTTGCTGGTAACATCACTGACCAGTTCTGCGTGTTCCCATACTGGCCACCAACAAAAATATGACAATAACTTTTGTTGGCCAGCAATAATCTTTGACTTTAAAGTAGGCAAAGTCCACTTACAATCTTCCGTTAAACTGCAGACAAAAATGGAATGTAAGATCTGTTCTCATGTGCAAATAATCTGAAGGAATCTCGCAACGGTCCTAGTTTAATAGTTGTATTCACTTTGGCCTCTCGGTAAGTAATATCTCCAAAACAATCTCCCAAATCACAAAATGACCTAGGTTGACAAATGCTGGTCTTCCCGGTGGAGCAGAGATATTGGATTGAGACTTAGTTTTTAGAAAACAGAAATTTCTAACAGAGCAAAAACCTTTCACCGCAAAATATGGATATAATAAAACGACAATTACCTGACATCCGCTGACAAAAGTGAGATAGCGCAACTTTTCGCGGAACATGAAAGGAGACAAAAAAAAGAGAATACAGTATGTTTTCATTTGTCTTGCCAGACACATGTTAAGAGCCACGTTCCTCGGCCGGTCATTTTCAAGTTCAGCACTCTCATCTGCCAGTAATTAACTTATTAACCGATTCCAAACCAACTGCTGCAAACAAACAACGTCATTCTAAATCGATTGAGTACCGAGCTTATGGTCCAGTGGCAAGCGGCATTTTGGAATGTGTGATTCCTTCCAGACTAGCTAACTTTGTTTGTCAGTTCCACTCATTTCCACCTAGACAACCAGACTAATTGTTGTTAACGACTGAAGTAAGCCTGAACAAAACTGAGTGAAAAACCGACAACAACCATTTTTAATCAAAACGGTTGAGGGTAGTCTTGCTGCCTCTAGGGAGGGAAGCAATGAAAATCTTGAGATTTTATTTTAATCGTCAAAATCAATAAGTGACACCTTGTAGTCACTTTGTAATTAATAAACAGACTACATGTAGGTGACAATTCGACGAAATCAAATACGACACATTTTTTGCGGCTTTCGTGTTCACGCACATTTCACAGGTTATGGTCGTTCCAAAGAAAACACTAAACTTTGCTGATCTTTCCAGGAGGTCACTGTGTTAATCACTGTTCCTAAAAACCTGTTCCAGATATATCCAGACTATCGTATTTAAGTCATCAGCCCCATTCTTTCGTGAGCAATGCACGGATTACACACACTTTAACCACAATGTTAATTAGAATCTATATCCCGGGCGCCTGTTTGTAAGAAAGATGCTACCCACTTGTTTTAGTTAACCGAACAGTTCCAACTTGATTGTAGAGCACCTGTGGTCACGTTACACGACCATTATTTGGTAGACTCCAGATTTCCGACTTCTTTGCTGATCTTTTTATTCTTACGACCGCTGAAGTGACAATTTGGTATCATAATCGACAATTTACAAACGAATGCTTGAGTTCCAAGTTGGATGTTTAAAATTATCTCTTCTAAATAAAAATTGAATGGTGACCATCTTCAAATAATCATTACTGCAATACGACTCTCAAAGCTTTACAGGGACGTGTGTGGCACTGGTAATTTACATAAACAAACCAGCATACTCGTGGGCAGTTTTGAATTGTCACACAAACAACATGAGTGCACGGTGACCACTAGACTGGTCTAGCATCGATAGAGATTGGTATTTTCGTAATCACTTCAGAGCTAAACGTATCACGGTATTTTGATCGATTCGAACTGGTCAAAGACCGTCCAGCCTGTGACCATGTCATCCGTAATGCTAATACAAACTTGTTTTTATCGAAATAGAATATGTTGATCGCACAGTCATCTTTTCAGGTGTAAGCCACATCTATTTTCTGAAACGATTGAGGCATGGTTGGCCGGACCGTTGTGAATTTCATGGGGAGTCTGGATAACGGTAACTCAGTGACGTGTACCTAGTAGGTGCGACAGGATCATACTTTTCATGAACTTTCTAAAACTAGGTTGTAGCCGTGATATACAGTGCTTTAACCGCTTATTGTTAGCATGCTCCTCTGATATGCACATATTCTCCTATGGTGTACGAACATTTGAGTACGTAACCCTAGATAGATTGTTTCGAGCAATCACTGTTTTTCATCAATAACGTTAATATGGAGCATCCAGCGGACAAGCACAGTGGAGTTGACGAAAGAATACGCCCCTAAATATATGATAAATCAAGCGGATGTGATCCGACCCAATAGAATTACTGAGTAGCTCATATGTGAGCATTCCAACTTACCTACCATAGTAACCATCTGTTCTAGCCGAATTTAAACTGTGTTCAATATACCACAACGAACAGGATTTCCAATTTCAATCAACGCATTAGGACGGTTCTAAGTTTCTTTTCTGGTATAGGTAAATAACGTGTGACCCGTGTTGTTCAACTAGGTCAATGATGGGTGGATACTTAATTTGGGGGACACAAAGCTTCCAAGGCAGGTAGGTTGATAGTTCTTAAAATCTATTCACAGGCTTTTCATTAGATTGTTGTATTTACCAACGTACTCCGACAAGGAGGGAGTGAAAACTAACTTCCGCCGTGAAATATGACCCACCTAACAGACAGCAATGTTCTCGCGACGAAGATAACATTGATGTTACCACCATACGTAGCAAACGGTAAAAATTCAGTCTTACATTCAAACTCTAGTTCATAGTATGTCGCAGTAATTAATTACATACGGTGCAATACTGTTTTTGAATTTGAAAAGAGACGAAGTAGTAAATCTTATGATCACTAGTCAAAATAAGCGAAAATCAGTTAGTCCGATCGGCCACAGTTATTGACTTTTAAATAGTCGAAAAAATGCTGAATTTTAGCAGTTAATTTGTAGAACGCCAGGTTTAAATTTAACGTCAAATTATTCGTTGAAGAATTCTATTGTACTTTTCCAACAAGGTCTGTAAATTTTATTTATATTGGTCTGACTGATCGTCGGGCAATTCATGTTGTTTCGATCCCATAAAGTAGAACTCATTTGACAGAGAGGAGGACAAAGCAGAAATCCAACATGTTCGTTGTGTCTGATCGAAAATTCTGATTTCCTCTTTGCTTAAGCATTTCTAATTCAATTTTAAAGTAAGCACAAATATGCAACGTTTGGGAGGTCACGAGAATAACTGTCATCGATTCACAAGTTTACTTATTGCACAACGTCCAAAGCGAATTGTATAAAATTTATCATATCACAACTTTTGAACGTTGTTGTCATTGGAACCTAGAGTCGCTAAGAACTTACCTTAAAACACGAGAGGATTTGTTTACCTAAACTGTATCCGAGATAATATTGTTAGTATGCAATAGCTTCCAACTCGATAGGTTTTTATTGCACGCTCTCGATGCGCGGAATTTACAATGTTGCGTTGTAGGCACTCGTTTGTCTCCCTAAATATGTTGGGTTTGTCACATGTCATCCACACGTTAGTGCAATTGGAACTCAGACTTTATCATCAACAAATAGATATTGCTGCTGTTAAAACAGATCCATTACCCTACTAGTATAGTATAGGATATTATTTCTGACATTTCCTACAGGTCACTAGACTAATGAATCGTATATATATATAGCTGTTGATTATCAGCGTCTGAACGTTATATGTTGTACACTAACCACTTTGTAATCATTGATTCATACTATTATGTTTCGGTCGTATTCAATCAGGTTAAATTGGTCAGCATTTTTGAAATTCTACTGAACCTCTAACTGCACGGTAAAAATGTATCCCAGCCTCTCTTTAAATCTAATCTCGCGACGCTATTATTGAGCATTCCTATATGAAGTTGACCTAAATGCGCCCACCGTTTGTCTATCATGTCGCTGTATGTCAGCGGTTTCTCAATATCTTTGTCTTATAGAGAAATTCGATGAGTTAGTCACGGCGATTGTAGGCCGTCTAGTAGAAGTTATCATCAAGATAACAAACATGTGTAGATTGGAATTTGCATCGTGTGCAGAGTACTAAGTCGTTAGACCGAGAAATTTCATGTCTTTTTTCCTCTCCATTTAACCTAATAGCATGACGTTAAGTACAAGCTTTACGAAATGTCACCATTTCTTTTATTCACGTCGATCATTTAAGTCAAAACATCAGTTATGTGAGGTCAGGTAGGTGAAAATTTTGTTGACTAATCAAGATTCAAACTAACTAGCGATCAAGAAGTAAATGTCAACCACGAACCACAACCCGAATTCTTTTCCTTAAGTATATATCAAGGCGAGCAGAATCAGGTCTGACTCTGTATAATCGGCCGCTTTTGATAAGGACCACCCAGAATGTAGAGACACCGCTGTGGTGTTGCTACCGGCTGACGGTGTACAGATGTAAGAAAATTGTGCGGACCACAATTCCTTTCGATTGAGCCCACGTAACTAGCTGCTTCCACTGTTAGTCCCACAATCCGCATCCAAAAATGCAAACACTGTAGATGTCCCTCAGTCGTTCGTTTGCATCCACGTGATCGCACCCCAGCTGCAATCTGTCATTCGTTCCATCCCCACCCGTTGGAATATGGCCTACATCAAGGAAAACAGTTGCCCCTCTCCAAAGGCCAGGTATTTAGTCACATACCAGAACCGTTAGGTCGCATTTCAACTGTTCGTTCTTGTCCGTAAGTTTCTCGCGCTTACAGTTGGCGTGTAGTTGGACCCCTGGAGGCCTATTGAGGCCAATCTTTGTACCTTATTCTGCGAACGAAAAACTTGTGGTTTAATCCTCTACTTGGCAATACTGTTTTGTTCATAGTGCCACGTTTTCAATGACTTGGTTTTATTTTGCTACTTGGTGTCGTTCAACGTTTGTCAACAGAACATACCATTGCTGATCATCTTATTCCCAACACCGACACTAATAAAGAGAATGTGAGTATCTCGCAGCCAATGTTCTCTTACTATTTTGGTCGTCGCACGCACGTCGAGCAGATCGCTATAATCACAATGAAAAACTCTGGTAGTTACATACCTCCGTCTCTCAGTTGTCTATCAAAATCAGTGAAACAGTTTAATTTGATATAGTTCGATCCGTTTGTTTTTGTAGACTGAGAGTCGTCTGAGTGCTTAGATTCCTGTCGACCTAACAACACTAATTACGCATCTACAACACGCAACGCTTGTTTTCTTGTGTTTATCTTCATACTTTCAGTCTACGACCAACTTACTAAACGTGTAGAAGTGGCCTATATTAGGTGGATGGTTTTGCAACCGACATTTAATCACAAACTACCATTAAATGTGTAGACTCTGCACTACGGGTCGAATGTGTTTTTTCCATTTATTACTGAACCCCCAAATACAATTGAGGCATACAATTTTCACATTCTTGTTAAATTACTTGGTTGAAATCACCTTCATGCGAAAGAAAACGAAATTAAAGATAGTAGATATCTTCAATTACTTAATGATAACACATTGAGGGAGCTAATATTTCGTGAGTGAATGAGTATGCTCTAGGTTCACTTAAAACATGAAGGTGAGCGATTCATAAGAATGAAACAGACAACGAGAGAATAATACTGAATGATCGGGAATATGTTGAATTTTGTTAATTAGCAAGCTGATTTCAACACGAATATATAAGTCGAACTATTTGCTGCAGTAAATTTTGGAAGATACGCTTTGACTCAGGTGATCTGTGGGAGCTGTGTTCAAAAATTGTTTGACATAACCACAAAAATATAGACCAAAGATAAGATGAGCCAGTTGGCGCATAGTGCAGTGTGTATGAGTGAGGTGTGTCCACTCGAATTAGACACTGTGAATATTTGCTTATCTAGCGTTTTCACAAGACGTTCACTTCAAATGATGAACGACTGTTCGAACGACTTCTAATGGTTTTAGGGGATGCCAGGGTGCCTCTTTCGTAACTTGTTTTGAATGAATCCCACGAACTCTGTAACCTAGATTAAGTGGCCCAGATAATAGTGAATCACATTGCTTCAATCAGTTGTAAGGCATTCGTCGACCTGTAGGACTTGGACAACGCGTTACTTAGCCACAACGAACCATGCTGTCTCATATTACCTAGTCAACGATGTTGAGTAACGTCTAAATGATTATCTGCGAATAAATATACGTAAACCGTTGTAAGCGATGGTTTATCCAAAAGCCAAAGAGCTATTACTGGCAGCGGTGCCTAAAGGTTTATTTTGATCTGCACAGTTCATATTTTTGACGTGTACAGTCTAATTAGATAACAAACAAAAGACGGTCACATTATTCATTCAACCCCAAATTTCATACCGAGTAGTGATGTGACTAATGGCCACTTGTTATCCAGTTTTTTGGGAGTTCAGAATGATCATTGCAGTGAAACAGCAATATCTCAGTCCAATATGAATGTAAGCGCGGAGGTCTTATGGACACGTATGCTTCCACACTCAAACGCCTCTTTGTTAGTTTGCTGTGTTCTATAAGTTGTATACCTCACTTAACGTGGATAGCTGTACCGACACCCTGAGAAATAATGTTTGTCGAGCACATACGGTTGAAGCTGCACAGCTTTGTTTCTCTAGTGCGTTGACAATCGTTTTCCATTTGCTTGGTACAATGGAAAGCGAATTTGCGCTTTTTGTGGTCATGAGGTGCGAAAAATCTGTCTGAAAGCGCTTAATACAATGGATCCAGAAACCCGAGTCCTTGCAACATTTTCTGCACAATAACATTTGCTTTAACTGCATAGTTCAACCAAACCATTTATACATCTAAGTAGTACGTTTTAAATTGTTCCCATGTAACTGCAATGAAACATTAGATTGCTGTTGGGTCCAGTGTTACACATCAATCCTCTTTATTTAATTTGTAAAATATCTTTGCTGTCCATCTTGAGAGGTTAGTTCAAATCGGAAGTCCAAACAACTGTCTGTGTTTCAACTGAGCCTAACAGTCCCACTGCGAGACACTATTTCAGTGTTTTAGTGACAGTTTGTGACAGTTTTATTGGCAGGATTGCAATCTGGATATGTTGAAGTAGTTTGTGATCTAAAAAGAAATTGTTTTTCACGGCGCTGTGGTGAGTATAGACCGTTTTTTATTCAATTGTTTCGGTCACCTTACTTCGCATACGGAGAAAAACAGTATTGTTCGATTTTATCAACAAAGTTGATGAGCGTTTGTATGGACAGTTATTTTTTTCAAATTTGTGCTTAAGTTAGGCTCCCTCTCAGCTTACTGCAGCATCCTGCAATATATATGGTTTCTATGGTTTCCCGGAGAAACTTGTACAGTAAGACTGCCACTGTTCACTGGAATAACATGTGTTGTATGTTCAAAAACTGTATTATTCAGAGGATACCCAACTGGGAAAAATCCGGACATCGGCTGGATTTGAACCGGCGACAGAAACAACCTGGCCAAACGTTGCAGATACTCTACAAAGCCACGCCGGAAGCTCGGAAATCCCATATTTGGACCTAGTTACCCACCCAGCCACCTATGTCAGTGGCGTTGATGCATTCCAGTGTGAACTGACCAGAAGATTCTGCTCCGATAATCAGTCGACTAGATCATTTGATGGTTTTTCATATGACACAGGTGGTTGGTGGGTAACTAGATCCAAATATGGAATGTCTGAGCTTTCGGCTTGGCTTTGTAGCTGAGCTGATATAGCATTTGCAGCGTTTGACCAGGTTGTTTCTGTCGCTGGTTCGAATCCAAACGAGGTGTGGATTTTTGGCAATTCGATCTCCTCTGAATTATCACGACTGCCAAAATGTTCATCGGTGAAACAAGCATATTAGGTCGAAACTTGTTAGTGGTCCTCAAACATTTTACGAAGCGAACATTTCTCGTTCTAATTGGACTCACCGAATGGTACTAGAAAGTTTATGATCTTAATTTAAAAACTAAACTCTATATGCCTTACATAAGGAGTGAGGATAAGTGGACAAATTTCTTGTTTGAAACAGCAGGTTACGCTCACGCAATCAATGGCTTAGATAACATATGTGGGATATGTGGCGCTAACCCTCATGTGTAATCATACAGTCTAGAACAGTGGTTCAATAGTGGAAGACCAAACATGAAACAAAGTGCCACGCAACCCGATTGTTATGCTACGTGTAATGTCAATTCAGCAATTTTTAATCACAACGAATCATGTAAATAAGCCAGAGCTGGTTAGTAACCCTGCGGTCTGCTGACGTATTCAAGGAGATATCTGACGCTGGATTGGTTTAGATCTTTCTGATGCATAAGCTTTGATAGTTCTCAATATGTACCTGGCCGCTTCTCAATGTCATTTACTCTCTGTACGTCTGTTAACAGGCTAACTCTCCCAGTGTAGCGTTCCGTTCGGTCGTAGTAAAAATTGTGGGTTATTTGGTGCGTGGTCAAACAATCCTGGATAGTTCGGCTGTTCCATGCAAAAAGTCAGATTACACGTCGTTATAAATAGGGTCTCTGAAGAATTTTAGTTCAGAGCTCTTAAGCAGTCTCAACACCTACAATCACCAGTTTCCGCGGTGCAAATTCTAGACTCGTTGCTAAAATTTCACAGTTCTGGTTCACCAGTTCTTCAGCAACTGTTGCGAAGTGTTCATCTCACTACTCTACTGCTAACCGTTTGGCAAGACTGTTTGAATACTTTCACAACGCATTCGCCACACGAAGCTTATATGGTGTGTTCAAACTCTTCGACCTAATACCTGACAGACAGGTTCAAGAAGTTTTCTACAACGAGCCATAGTCTTCTTTCAATCGTCCTTTACGGCAGTTGGGTTTATTAGAGCCTACGCGTCTAAAAGTTCTGTATTGACATTGTCCCAGTACATCCCAGAGTTACAGCTATATCTCAGACGTATGCTACACCAAATGTCATGTGGCGCAGTGAAGAGGACTTCACTGAGACCCGTTTCACTTCATTTGCATTGGCAAGCGTGAATGCGTTTGTTGACAAGTGCCTATAGGCGAGTGCTGTACTTTTCATTAATAGCTGTCAAAAGAATATTTTCATGGAAATCGACTCAATCAATCCTGACCATCAATCTGCCATTTGCCTACTCAAAGAAGCAATCAAGCATTCAATCTCTGTAACGGATATACACTTGCATTGATAAGCAGTGTACACCAAACATATATGGACACATTATTATCATAAAAGAAGGGGAAATACATTTTGCGTCAGTTGAATGACCATGTTTAAGGAATACTACACAGCTTAGCCAATGCTTAGAAGGCATTATTGCATGGAAACACCTGTAACTTGAATTGGGACGGGCAAAATATCAGCAATCATCAGCGTGTCATTTAGAGTTGAAAGTAATTAAGATTGGCTGATAAGCTAAGTCGACCAGACCGGGAACTGGATAAAGCCATAATTGATCTCTGTATTTAATTTATCACATCTCTATGACAGATAAAGACTGCGGATTTATACATCACTCTTGTATATCTACAGGTTAACTTGTCCCTGTGGAACACATTGTAATGCCCAAGCACTAAGCTTTCGGACCAAATCTAGGAATACTGCCCAGGCTGATTGCGGCATGAGGAAATACGATCGGATTAATCGAAGTTTAATGTGTGGTTAACTGATCATCAATTTCAGCTGCAATATAACCGGTGGATACCCCGATCTGCCTAAGTAGGTCCCATATGCATATGTGAGTGAATAATGCGAAGCATACTTCCATCAACGGTTTCTTTATTTTTGATACGCAGAATATTTAATGAAGTAGCTAAATGTGGGGGATTTTCTGGCATATAATGTAATATTTCGTAAAATCTCCCAGCGTAGTCATGACAAAACAATGTGTCGCGAACAAGCTCGTTTTCAGTGATCCATCATCAGGCTAAATACATCACATTTACATCACATTTCACGGGCGAATCGTTAGATGAGTAAACGGGGGACGTGTGGTTAATGAGGTCAATCAGTTCAATGTCACATTGCAATCAAGTACCCACTTGAAAAATGGGTCTTGACAGGCTAACCGGATGGAGGGTTGGCCAGGGCAAATCCAGAGCCTGAAC
>QNGE01002603.1:51041-109050 GCA_008508345.1 Paragonimus westermani
GATGATTTTTAGGTTCAAATATAGGTGTCATGTTTATTTTACACGGAAATTGTCTTTACGTAATCTGAAGTATACAGCTGGGGATAAGTTACCGAATTTTTCTAGAGTATAATACAGGTTAATCATATACAACAATTTTTTGTGGGATAACATGTTTTGTACGAATATCGTGAGTTGTAGGGTCACCCTCATCTACCTAAACATTGTTCGCTTAAACATACCATACTTGAAATCGCAGAATGTACCGCAAAATTTAAAGTGTTGCTATGTCGGTCAAGCAGTTTTATACAACAAGAAGTTCGAAATGCTCTCGAGTAAAGTAACATGATTTGGACTATACATGGAAAGCAGCAACCGACAAAATTCCTTTTAACACTTCCATCAGAGGGAAAAGATGTGCTACGATATACCTGCATTCCCTTCGGTGTTCTTAAATACCGACGCAAAACGAGCAGGTTATATACAACAGAAAAATGGTGACAGGAAGCGAACAGACAAATATACAATCACACAGAGTAGCATGCACTGGAGATCACGAAAAACCGGAAAGGTTACTTCAGCCACGTATGTACGCCTAACTCTGGCTTGTAAGCTCGGACAAGTACCGTTTCGCCGAAAGCCAATAAATTCGTGTTTTTAGATTTCTCTTATTCTTTTGGATGGTTTGGTCAGGCTAATTTCCTGTGTAAGTGGATATAACAGAACTGTTATTTCTAAGGCAAGCTCATGCGCTATCATCACCAAATGTCTCTCTCAAGGATTAATTGCGTACAAACATGAAGATTGTTCTTAAAGCTTATGTGGTGCACGCAGACGCTGTCGGATCACATCATTCGACCTTCGCAGTTCTTCGAGTATATCTCTACAACTCGTTTCTGAAATTCTTTCCTTATTTATTGCTGTAATCCCTGGTAGGTGGGAATCTGTAAATTAGGGAATGTTGCAGCGCCACACGATTGAAACATTAGAACTAGGCGAATAATGTTCAAAGATTCATAAGTCCTACAATCAATCTCTGTGAGTCTATTGCTGCATCAGGAAAAACTTGTAGAATCATTGTGACCAATAGCGCGTACGTCAGAGTAGCATTTTTTCTTAAGTGTGATCACGTGGTTGATATGCCGAGATAACTCTACGAATACTCATCAGTTTGCTTACTGTTATCTGTTTATTGCTGCGCCTTTATCCCAGCTTACCGATTTGGGTTTAATACCAATAAATAACAGATTATTTCCACCTTCCCTAATAATACGCGAAGTTATGTTTGCCAAGCTTGTTTGGCAGGTCAAAATAAACCTCCTAAGAGGTCATTCTGCTAAGCCTCCAGTTGACAAAAACAACTTGCATTTTACGTCCTCTGATGTGTAAATTTTTGCCTAAATCTTAAAGAATATGTACACGCTTTTAGGAGAATTGTAGTCTTTCCTCTGAACAACTGTGTCCAGCTCAGTAGAAGTTTGTTCAAACTGACCTTTTTTATTTAGAATTTACAAAATCCTTCTAAGGACATACGCCAGCCATTTTCAGTGTGTGTACTCGGGGTGATCACTTAACTGATCCATCCGACAATCACACTCTTTCCTGTCAGCTTTTATCTTGACGTTTTCTTAGTCTAATCCGCTTTGGTTGTAATTTATAGTGGAAAAGTCGTTGTCGGTAATAAAATCAATTAAAACGGCTTTCAGCTGTCACTTTTAAAAAAAAGATTCTGAATGCTGTTGCTTGAAAACAACCACAAATTTTATTCCATTGTGACAATCACGAGGTGGATCCAACATAACGTAACTTGTTTACCATACGGTACTGTTGAATTATAATCGTTTTGGGAAACTATGAACCAAACTTCACCCCAGTAGACGTTAAGGTTCTAACAAGAAGCATTGTTATTTCATTGTAGCCTTTGGGTTCGGGACCAAAATTTTTCTTGTTTTTGTTTGGAGATTATCAACTGTAATAGTAGGCGGAATTACCTGGAGAAACGTATTGTTAAAACACACCATTCATTTGTGATTATCAAACACATCCGAGGAATCATAATGCCCGCCACTTTATTATTACCATGGAACATATACGTTTGTTGTCAATTTTTGTGCTACGAAATACATTAATACAAATACGAACCGGTAATTTGCAGAAAAACGATTGATTGCCGTTCGTCTTACTTAGCTACATTACTCAAAATAACGGGGTAAACTAGTTCAGTAGTGACAAGGTCTTTATGTTTATTCGTTCAGTTATATATGAAAATTATTTCTTTATATCCAAAAAACTTACACCGAAAACAGTATAGTCTAACTGTCCTTGCAATCAACAAAACCTGCAGGTTTAATAACTCTCCTTATCAACAAATCAAATTGTAAACTACAGTTCGTATTTGCGAAAGGTAGATATGCAGTCTAGCGCTCAACTCAAAAATCCCCAATCTAGGGAGAGAACTAGTAACTGTAAGAATAGCTGAATATTTGACAGTTGTTCGCTGCATTATATCACTAAAACCAATGAAAGACTTGGAATCGGAATAGGCGTGTTTTGTATGCAGCTTGCTAAACCACTTCTAACCAGTTTGAAAGTAAAAATTGGACTTTTACGATGGTTGGTTGAACGCTAAAAAGTGATACACCTTTAGTCCGAAAAATTTAATTCGAATGAATGAGTTTTTCTCGACTGGATTCCCGTGTGCAATTTTACAGCGTAGTAAAAATACGAGGGACGCTTTGCTTGTCAACAGAGTCTAAAGCTGTAGCATTTCTCCACATGGTATCCGTATAAGACCAAATCAGACGGTGGCTACATTGACTGACTGATCATATGTTGCAGTGCTCAAACGGTTAAGTGTATTGGCTTACCATATTATCTGCACACGTTTCCTCTCAGTCGTACTCCGTATTCGGTCCACAGATTCAGTCGTTATCCCTTTGCAGTCGAAGTCTTGTACGTTACCCCTTAAGCTAACTAAAGTAGAACACACGGCTCAGAAGAAGGTAAATTTCAGTGGACCACCAAATGCAAACATATCTGGATGAAATCTGTCAGTCTAACCGATTTAGTGGATTACCAAATCAAAGGCTATGAATGAGGCATTCAGTAACTTATCCATTACTTTCGAAGAAAGCTAGCTAGGTACTTTTCAAAATACTGGTGCTCATTGCTGCACTGAGGTTGCAGAAATGTGTACACTGACTAAGGCTCAGTCCGTTGTTCCATTTCACTTGCGGACCACAGAACAGTGATTTTGAAGATGCTTGTCTACTCACATTTTTCTGCCTGTGGAAGTCGTAGACATGTAGATTTTTACCGTGATTTTTGGACGCCTTCTAGCCAGAAATTGGTGATCTAAACTAGATAGCGAAGACGTTCGCCCGTTATTCAAAAATTCAAAGTGTTTCATCAATAGATCTTTTTGATCGGAATATCTACTATGACGAAACAACTTATCACGGCGAACATGGTTTATATATAAGGGATCGAACCTACTTCCTGGTCAAAAGCGGTGCCCTTAGAATCCATGGCTAGGCAGATCAAACCATTGTCTCCCAATAAGAATGGTAGCCGGTTGGGTTGATGCCCTCAGACTATCTGTCAACCATGCGTCCAAACAAAGACGAAACATGTCGTGGAGTGTCGGTTTGAAGGTATACGTGAAGTGTTATAAAACAGCCGAATAATCTCTGAATAGGTCAAAAGAACAGAGGTTACCCCTAGGTAAATTCTCGCCAGTCAGACTGTGACTGACAAGTGCTTTGGAGCGAATGAAAATTATTTGAACCATGGTTTCAGCTGCGTCATAATTGTGACGTAATCGTTTTAAAAAGTAATCTCCGTGTGCGTCAATTACTTGTTTGATCTCACTCGAACTTGTTACTTGTTTGTGTTCGCTTTATTCTGACAACCCTGTTCTACATAAATATTGCCCAGATGTTCTGATGAGGAATAAACGGAAGCGTGGTTGTTTGCTACACTATTTTTCTATAAAGCTATTTAATCATCACATCGGATTAAAAATTGTAAGATACAGCAAATCAATAAACGTATATACGACGATACGTGGCTGTTTTGCTTTTCTCTGGTACCTCTAATTATTCCATCACACAGCTCCGGGAGGGATATAATCAGCTCTTGCTCTGTTTTCTGCTTTCATGCTAGTTGGCTGCGGCAAGTGCAACGTAGTGCAATGGTCTGTTTGAGTGGAATTACTGACAACCGATTAACATGAAACAATGAATTCCTTTTAACACTTCCATCAGAGGGAAAAGATGTGCTACGATATACCTGCATTCCCTTCGGTGTTCTTAAATACCGACGCAAAACGAGCAGGTTATATACAACAGAAAAATGGTGACAGGAAGCGAACAGACAAATATACAATCACACAGAGTAGCATGCACTGGAGATCACGAAAAACCGGAAAGGTTACTTCAGCCACGTATGTACGCCTAACTCTGGCTTGTAAGCTCGGACAAGTACCGTTTCGCCGAAAGCCAATAAATTCGTGTTTTTAGATTTCTCTTATTCTTTTGGATGGTTTGGCTAGACTAAGTTGGTATCTTTTGTCGTGCAGTGTTCAGCAATCGATATGGTGTAGTTTTGAGAAGGCAGTTCACTCACTCGAGACTAGTGCGTCATCGACCATTTCAACCATTTCGGTATGTGTTTCGTCGCTTGTTATGGTACTGAACGTGGCATTATATTGAAAACCTCGCAAACAAAACAGGTCCAATAAACAGATTCAGAAATGTTTGAGATTTCTTGCCATGCCAGTACAATTTCTTAAGGCAACTTAAAATTTTCGCTGGTGTGTTTTCAGCACTTTGTTTTGCACACACACATACATTTCGTCTGATGTCTCCGAGAACAACTTTTTCGATTAGAGGTGAGTAATTTGCATTTACACATGATGGATATCGAACTGGTGTTTATGAGCAATAGTTTGGGGTTGTTCTCAGTATTCTGTCAACACGTGTTATCAGGACACCTCGATGCATTTTAGAAATGACTTCTCGTTTTGCGTTGTATATTGTTACGACAGTTTGGCACTCGTAGTTGAATGTGTGGGGCAAGTCCCTACTAAGTGAAAAAAGTGGACACGGCTTTATCTGGAAACTTACTGAAGGCTAACTAACCTAGTTAACCGAAACCACATGGGTGTTCTTCTTCAGCGGCTGCTTTTGGACAGTAATTCTGAGCAAAGGTGCGGATGCTAACGCCTAAGGTAACATGAACTCTGTTCGCCAGCGTAACCGGTTCAATGAACAACCCATTCTGGTTTAACAATCCTGGTCTTTTGCTCCGTAAACAATAAACCCTTATACACAAAAGTTATTCCATCAGAGCCAATTACACAAGTGTTCTCGGTTGTTCCTAGGAGTTATGATGCGTTATTGCGTGTCTTCACAACTAATCAAGTTCTTGAAGTCCAGAATGCATCGTCTTCTCCGTGTGCCTAGTATTATTTGGTATAAATCCATTGATTTATTCATCAAGACTGTCCAATCGAAACCCATGTGTAGACATGCCCGCATTCCAATTTTGCAGGCTGCTCCATTCCATCTTGCATACCGACATAAACTGACATTTTGATGGAGGATCAAGGGAAAAATCGCCCATCCGCAACTCATCATTTACACTACCTCTTCGTTTTCCACCGAGAAAATAAATGGTCATTTTGCTGTGTACACACATTTCGGTTCACTTACCGATAATGACGGGCTGCGTACATACGTGTATACACCTGTCTGAACGAAGCGCATGCCTGTTCGCGCGTGAATGTCTATAGACCGCAGTGCACCTGTTTTTGAGGTTGCTATGTCAAAATAGGCGATTGATCAACAGCTAACCTCGGGGGTCACGAGGTTATGTGTTGCGGCTTTTTTGGCATGAGAGCAGTCGACTGTGCATTACCGGCAAATGAGTGGCAACATATTGGCGTGCAAAATTTGGGGAACTAACATGTTCGATAATTGTTCTTATCAGGCCAAGTATAATTTTAAATCAGCACAAACTCGTTTAAACAGTACTAATCAAGCATACAGGAGCGACACAAGAACTGAGGGTGTTAAGTACGTTTACCTTACTCAAATATTAATGACAAATTAACTGGTGGAAGTCTTAGGTCTCTTATTACCTTCAGTGTAACCTATACTGATTGCAATAGCGACCGGTAAAAATGCACATTCCGATAAGTTTTTGACCGCAAAAAGGTGTCAATGATTTTGATATACAGATTGGGAATAACACAACGTTTCGAGCAAGTTGTAATATTCTACGTTTCAACCACCTCGGGTGGCCTTCCTTAGGAGTGTTGTAATCGAAATCACCTTGACAGAGGAACCAAACGTGGAGTATTACAACTTGCTCGAAACGTTGTGTTATTCCCAGTCTGTTTATCAATAACATGTTAAACACGACGCCCAAACTATTCAACTTCATTCGTACTACATTTGGTGCGGATATCTGTCAATGATTTTCTTATTTCAACTTATTATCAGGGTAACATAACAACCGGTTGCCTCAATACATTTATTAGGATTAGACGGATTCTGCACATACGGAGCGTGATGGTTACTTTGATCTGAAAATTTTTAATGATATGCCCCGAAGTCTAAAAATTACTCGTGCCCAGTTGTAGACTTGATGTGCAATGACTTTTGATACTACCAGTCGATATCGCTTACACACGTCCAGACGAAGAATGCACAGGTCGAATATGTATAAGTATTGGGTCAACACAATTTGACCTGATTCTTGTATGCATAATTAACGAAACTAGAACAGAGTTGGTTTGAGAAATTTTTTATCAAAGAAAACCTTTCAGACACTTGAGGCTTCAGATACTTAAAAGCTATTATTCATAGAGTTGCATACATCATGTGTCAAATATATTACAACACTAATGCAAATTTACTCAACCTATACAGCAGCTGAAAACAGAAACCAAAAATAGCTAACCGCACCATTTATCTAACGAATTAGACCGCATCTCTTTAGGTATAAACAACAATGATGATGTTCTAATCGCAGATTCAATCAATGTTAGTGAAAAGTTATAACCACACACAAACGAATTATGCAAGCACAAAACCCAGTCACCTGCACATGAAAAGTGAATTGCCAACTGACGACCACATCTTACTTTTAGCATATGAGTGGATACGACCTGTAAATAACAACAGTCTCAGGGTACCGAGGCACTGAGCAACGAATACCTCATACCTAAAAGTCAGCAACTGACATTCGATCAAAGACGCTGGCTACTCATGTTTTGTCGCTGGCGTAACATCAGTTGGTGGGACAAGTTTCGTCTTACACTCATCCCAAGCTGGAACAGGCTGGGCTACTTTATTGCGCAGCTGTTGGTTCGTTCAACTCACGTCGGAGGTCTGACACCATCGAGTTTAGCTGGTAAATACAGTGAAATTTGGCGTAGAGAATTGGTAGCAAGGCCGACGGAAGAATATGTATTCGGTTTGTTGAATATAACATTATGACAGAGACCACACTGGAATGTTCCACCGAATGCTATTCGGATTCGCCGACCGAGTTGTGCTATACCGGTGACTCATCTGTAGACTAGCCGTAAGGTGGTACTTCGCTTGGGCAGTCTTTTATCTTGTTATAGCAACGTATGTAGAACACAGGTTAGCTGTGCAACTTAACGAATACATGTGAAAGACAATTTAACGACAACACTTATTGCATGTGTTGTGGTTCACTGTGCATAGTGTCTGAAGCGAATGATTGTCTTGCAGGTTGTAGAAGCTTTGTAAGCTATTTTGCCGGTCGATTTTGTGCCGAATCAGTCACATCGAATGTCGACCTGAGTGTTACCGCATGACAGCAGGATTTCAGCATACCAAACATTTACGGTGTTCGGGATCCGCATCGCGTCAATCATTCTGTAACTGTTCTGTCAATAAAGTGTCCCTCCAGAAGATGGTGAAGTTCTCCCTGAACTTTAATTTCAAACAAGCCTGGATTGTCAGCCGTTTTGCTGAGTCGCAATTTGCTGGTATCCCCAGCAGATGTCCTATTCTGGCAACGCAGTTCACCCGTCAAAAGTATACCACAGCCCAGTCTTGTTCGCGCTACATTACTACAAGCGGTTTATTAACCTTGACATTCTTAGCACAGGTGTTTTTTACCTGGAGCAAATGAAGTGTTGGTATTTCGGGTCTGCCGCTTTCGTTCCAAATCAGCAATGATTATATTCTGATGTACGTACCAGACTTGGAAACTGAACACATCCTATATTAAGGTAACGATTGGATGCCTTCAAGTTATTTTGGTGAACAGCAGAAGTTGGGACTGCAGGCTGAATATACAGACTGCAGACTGGTTAACGTCACAGTCGGCAGATCAGTAATACACAAATTGAGGTGTTCAGGAGCAGATCGCTTCGGATTACTTTAAATGGGAGATTTTAGATATGGCCGCTCCTATTCCGTTTTGCCTTTTACACCGTACCAAAGCGAAAATGGACGAACATAACAACCTTGGGTCAATAATAAAATAGAATTTTGTACTGAGTACTTGTCGCAAATTATTAATCGTTTTCAGATTATTTTTCATATCGTTTTTCTACCACGGACCAAAAATATTTCAATAGTTTTAAAAGCATATGGCAAAAACCGAGCTAAATGGGAAGGAACTTTGAAGTTCGTAGACACGAGGCGGATGAGGTACATATCTGTTGTGAACACTTGCTAAATAGCCACGCGCATTAAGGAGAGGTACCATAATAAATGAGTTGAGTATATACAAAATCAGAAATTCAAGCAACCTTCATCTGATCACCTTAGGGTGTGCATATACGACATCCCACTGTCATAGACTCTGAACAATAATCCATCGTGTGTCGTCGATGTGCATACATTTGGAGATAATATCTGTGCATACATGTTGAAAGCCCCTTATAAGTTGCTCTAACATTTGCATCAAGATGAGCGTTCTGAACAGGCCATTCTCAAAAGTTTTACTAAACTAGGTCTTTCCTCCAAGGCTAGTTCCTTGTATTTAACTTGGTTCAACCTCCTCAGCATACGATCATTCACTGGAAATAACGAAGCACCCGTTTGTCCTCATCTTGAGGAAATCGGATAAACTGGGCAAATCTTGCAAGCAGCTGTGAAGCAGTCTATGGACTAACCATAGTAATCACCCTCACTGTGGGGTCAGCGGCGCATTGGCCAATTCGGTCGCACCATGGTTACGCTGGACAGAGTGATGATGTGTAGTATAGTGACAAGAACTACCAAAAATGAAAGTGAATTTGAGTATCCCTATTTGGAAGAGGATGTCTGTGTTGTAATCAACCGTTACTGACGAGGAATTCTTATACTCCGAGTTATCTATTATCTGTGTAAGTTACTAACGAAGATAGCTATTCCGAAATACGGACAGTACAGACAGCAGGGAAGAACCGTTGCGTGATCACCACTCATACAGTGTTATAACAATTATTAGATTTAGTGGATTAATGTTATTGAATAGTGGGAAATAGTTGTATATAAGGTTCCGCCACGAAGACTGCATGTTAATTGAGAAAGATAGCTCATATCTCTCAGTTATTGTTAACAAAACTGCAGCCCGCATATTTGTTAAACTGATCTTCCCTTTTATGTGTCTGGCATTCACATTACAACAGGCTAATAAACCTACAAACTATTTGTATAGTTTCTTGTTTGTGTCTGCACAGACAAACCATGCTGACCTCACGGCCAGATGTCTATTTATTTAAGTAAACACTATCACAGCGGACCATTCAAATCAGACAACATGATCATGTAATCTACTTTGGTTACATTATCGACTCAAACAAACTGGTTCTTTCGTGCACCGAACACCGACCATCCAACACCAACCACTCATACGTCTAATTCTGTTCACAGTTCCACTACTTAATTCTGCCTGTGCCGTTAACCGTGTGCATCCAGCGACGTTATCGAGTTTGTTGCTGCTAACACCAACCCTTGATCAATTAATATTAACAATATTTACTGTCCGATCGGCTGTCTGGTTTGTACGTGTCATTACATTGTATGAAGTTATGGACTGGTCTGTTTCCCTGTGAAGTTTGCAAAATTCTCCCAAATGTTTTGGACAGAAGGAGGATTAAGTCACTAGTACACCTTCGGTTCTGTTTTTAACAATTCAAAAAATGTAAAGTGGACATCATAACGGGTCAACCTGAACTGATTGAATAAGTCTTCATTTGTAGTGTTAAGAATTACGCATATGTGCACGATGGGATTGACTGCATCAAAGGGTGAAGAAAATAGGCCCAGCTACTGTCAATCAATTGCTAATCAAACACAGTACTGCTCAGGCGCAATCAGCAACTGACTGTACCTAATAGTATGTGTTTATCCCGCACGTCTTACCGGACTGACGCTGTTACAATATGTTCGGTTGGGGTGTTTCACTTTAGACCCATCTGGATACTGTGCCAGAGTATATTCTGGCTAACGCAGATTGCCGTGTGTTTTGTGCTTGTTGGAGAAGTGTCTCTTATGAGTAAGCAGCACCTGTCACAGATTGGACAACCCCTTTGCATACGTTAACGAATCGAGTTTTATGATGCGCTCTATCACTTTCTTCTATACATATATATATATACATTGAAGATGATATCCTTCTCGAAGTTTGGGCAAGAAAACGAATGGCTGTCTCGAAGTTAGGGAACATCAACGAATGTAACAGTAAGAGAAATTTGTGACTGTGAAGCGTCTCAAAACACCTAGCGAACAACTCGTGTACCGACTTACAATTCTTTGCCACTCAGGTAGTCACCTGAAACGATCCCTTCCACATCCCTTTAACCCTTGATAGCACTAAGGTTTAAACTCATGATTAGTATTCCGCGAGCTAAGTGTGGTTAGCCAGCAACATTTTACAGTTGTAAGTAATGGACGGTAGTCGATGTTGCATATTTTATCCCTGTTCGAAACATCTGTATCCTATATTAACACATCATTCTCTACAACGTTGTCACCAAGGTACCTAGTTTTGTTGTCGTCAACATATGAAAGCCATAAGGAGTCCGTTAGCTCTTGCGATACTTACCTCAATAATTCGGCAGTCCTGCTGTAGTGCTTGAACCACACAGTCAAGCAATCGTCTAGTGTGCAGATCTTAAGCGCTGTATGCCACGCTCACAGAGCCTCATGTACAGAACTTCTCGGCCTTCTGATCTGAATACTTCGAAAACGTGCAGCCGAAGTGCTTTTGTAACATACACTGGCCACTGTTCTCGGACACTGAGCGAGCTGAAAATCATGGGGATCCTTGCCTTAATCAGTTTTATTTCAGCCAACAATGCAAAAGCTTCAGGCGAACGTCATGCATTGGGAAACAGTTGATGTGAGTGCTATTGGGGTGTATATTTTCGACTGGTTTTTGTCAACCACACTGAAAATAATTTTTCAAGCAGGATGGTGTTTTACTCTACAAAAAACCTCAGCGAAAGCCCAATATTGAAGCGGTTATTACACGCGGCTTTGGTAGCATTGGCTAAAAGTGATGGAAATTATGGGCTTAAGCTTACTCAACGTAGTTGACAACTGGAGAATGTTGCGTGATTCTGAGGATTTCACTTCAAATGTATACCAAGCGCTGCCTGTATATTCGGGTGCAAAATCAATGGATCTAGCACACAGTCTGTTAGGAAGCTAGTGTCTCTGAGCGTCAGAATGTTCACTTTTCTGGAAGTTTTATTCGAGACTATCCATCGTATGAATACCCTGATGTTTAGGACCATCGAAGCATTTATTACCGTGTCGTTAACTTCAGGTAGTAGTGATGTATTTGTGTTTGAAGTATAGTTCACAGTAAGTAAAAGCATATATGGAGATTAAACAGAGAAAAATGGGTGTATTGAACCATAAGGCGGCTGATCTTAGGTTGCAGATGCAGAGGAGGGAATCCATGGGGAGCACCGAACAGTCGGTTAGATATATGGTTAGCATGAACAGCATGTCATTTTCTCAGACGATGAGGGTATACAAAACTGTGTACTGAAGGTGCACACCGATTACGATAATGTTTCATTAGTTGCTTCTATGCAAAGTTCTGATCGCACAACCCCCTTGGATGAAGGCACAATTACTGCCATTTAATTCTAACCAATGACTTTAAATTTAAAATTTCTGAATTTGGGTGACTGGCTCGTTGTTAATGAGAAACGGTTGATGGTTGTGCTGACATTCAACCACACGGTTCAACCGACTCACATGGGACAGAAACACGTTAGTGATCTTATGCTCTTATTAGAACAAGACAGCTGCCTATATCAACGTAAACCCCAGGCTTTCAACCGCGATACTATTGGCTAATGAGTCGTCTTCTTGGCATCAACCAGGACCAGATCATTTTATCTGCCACTCGGCCTTGCCTATTTCAGTCGCGTGTTCAGGAGAGCATGGGCGAGCGCACTAATTTCGATCATGACAAGATTATGTAGTAGTGACGAGGTATAACGAAGAAGGAAGTGAAGTCCAGTGCTTACAATAAAAGGATTCAACCTAAAGTCTATATCAGTAATGTCTCTTGGGTGGTGTTCACCTTACGACAAACAAATCTTGTACTGAATACTTGTATTCATTCCACCATTGTTGGCAGAGTTAGTAATTCGACTAGGCGCTCATATTACTTATCAAATGTGTAGTAGTTAAATCATCCTTCGTTTTTGTCTTGATTCGCAACCGTTGATTAACAGTTGTCAGTTCTCCACCAAATCAGTGATATAATATGAACCTTGTGTAATCGACCATCCTGACTTAAGAAACGAGTAGGTGTTCATATTGCAAAGTAAATAATCAACACAATCGAACAACATGTGGCACACGTAGCACCAATCGCATATCCAGGTTTGATCGAAAGCATATGTGCAGCGGTGGGTGATAGGAACTGCTACTAGTGTGTGAATAACTGGCGCTTTCGGAGCATGTTTTAAATTTGCCTTTTAAGCAACTGGGAATGCCTGAAAAGAAGGGACACAAGAGTATTCTGTAGATTTTTTCGCGTAACCTCATCCAACCAAAACAAGCAAGACTGGCCTAGCATAATCCGTCTCAGATTGACAACTTTGCGCTAACTACGGTCACAACCACATAAAATGCAGTTTACACTGATCTTTGAAGCTTGCTCTCAAACCGACTTTCCACGAATCGCTTAGCCCTCATTTTGACTCACCGGGTACACTTAGTCTGTATGGAGGACCGCATCAGCTACCCACTGAGTTAAAACCAAAGTTCTTGTCTTATAGACCACCAGTTCTGTGGGCACCACTTTTTACGAGGAAGTTCGTAATTGACTTTTAACCTGCGTTTACCTCGTTTTTGCTGATGGGCACGGTTCGTCTCGGATTGCTGATTTTAAGTTGGCTAGCTGTCACAACGGCTCGAATGTGAGGGTTCCTGTCATAACTGATGTTGGTCGAACTGGTGGATGAGAACACAGGGGCTTTGACTCGTATTAACATCGGTCGCCGCATCGATCCACTTGTCGTTCTAGCTCATCCTGATGAGTTCGAACAAAGACAAAACCAGTCGTCAGGTGCCAGTTTGAAGGAAAGCATTAGGAACAAGTCTGCACCTGTTCTGAACCCTTCCTGCTATGACCAGCGCGAAAGTGGCTGTGCAGTATGACGAGTTTCCATTCTCGCAAATGGATTTTTGAAGGTAATCACGTACAGCGGAAAATTTTCATACAGAGCGGACCTATTACGAAGCTGTACTTTTTCGCGATTAATATAAATTAACTCTGTTGGGGTGCAAATTCAAAGCGTCACGCAGTTTGTAGAGGCTGAAGCTCTAGTAAAATATTTGAGGTTGGCCTATAAGGCGCGTTGCTGTCATTTGGTACTTTGAACGCTACTCATCGACAATAGTTCGAAAACCATGTGTTAACTCGTTGCGCTGATGGAAAACATTTATAATAAGAGAGGAGAAACGAGTGAAGTAAAATGCCCAGAATGAGATTACGATATTTCTTCTTATTTGGTAAGGCAAGCACGTCTGGTAGTCGCGGTTGGAAAGTATCAAACAATTGTACCAAATTTTCTCGAGTAAGGTAGTAAAGACGAGCGATCGCATTATGCTACTCATACTACTAATCAGTAGTGAGATAAGAGCACTCATGGATAGTTAGCAACAATAAAATGCGGAAAGAAACATATCTGCACTTTCATATGAATGATTTCTTTTCAACACTTCAGAGCGGTATTGACAATCATAACAGTTGTGACGCCCTGTGGCCAACGTTATAAGTAAATGAGTGTGGTTGCTTGTTGTGATGTAAGCGGCGGACAAACGACTCTATCCTCAGGTGGATTACCAAATTCCATCTCGGAATGTGTCATCGAAATTTTAAATCGCTCGAGGAGATGCACGGAAATTTGTGGCCTATTGTGAATATTCTATACATTGTTAGCATAACCAAGTTTGTGAATGTTTTGCGCTACAGTTCTGCAACGTACAGAAGCGAATGTGACAAAATCTCTTGATGATTCATTTGCTCCGTCAACTCATCATTTCCAGAAAATATGGACAAACATGTAATAAGCTTATCATCGGAAGCGCTATTGTGCACTCAAATGGGAGCTTTTTTTCTACAAAATCGAGGTTTGCCATACCACCAAAGAAAACTTAAGAACTTGGGATACATGCCAAGTTTGAAAATATTCATGATCGACTTCAGGAACATTAACGAGCACCTGAGAAAAATAAAAATTGGTTGGAAGCAAAACTAGTGGATGTCGGCTGCCAAAACCAGAGTTGAAACCGAAAGCCTTACAACCTACTAACACCGGCACGCTTCCAAAGTCTGGGAGAAATGACACGAAACGAGAACTTGATAGTGTCAAGTCCGGATAAAGGTTCAAGGGTTGCGCTGATGGACAAGGCGGAATGTCTGAACAAAACCTTTGAATTTCTCAGTGACACTTCGAAGGCTCTCTCTGATGACAACCTTCAAGAGGCGGAAAAGGAAATCCGCTGCAGGGTGGAATGGTTAAGGATGAAATGCGTAATATCTGCACATCAGTGCAAGCCGATGAAGCCAATCGGCACACGCACGCCGCATATGGACTTACTGCCCCAAACCCGCAAACCCAATGTCTCACTTCGTCCCAGTATGTTCAAGTGTAACATATCGCAGCAAAAATTAGCCCGTTGGCCAGCTGATTTTCGTCAATTAATCAGAAGACAATTCAGTAAGTACAGTCCGAAGAACAGTTTCAAAGCTGTTAATTGTATAGATGTTCGGAATAAACGGATATGTTCATTTGATGTGGCATGTCTGTTTGCTAACATTCCGATCTATGAAACAGCTGATAGCATTTCAGAGTTTTGTTACTAGAGGCGGTGCTTTATTTCCCATTCCGGTGATCGAATTGAAATAATTACTACAACACACAACGGGAGGATTAACTTCCATACTTGTGGTTTCCGACATGTGAACGGGTTTGCAACGGACAGTCCGTTGGGCCCACTCTCCAACGGACTAAAGTGTGGTCCATATTGCACGAAACCCTGTCAAAACCGATGTTGTACAGGAAGTACGTAGATGTTATCCTAGCTACTGTTAAGAGCTTAAGTGATTCAAATGCTTTAATTTTCAAGTTAAAGCAAGCTCACCCGAACTTAATACTGACGACAGAGAATGAAGTGAATGACTGTCTTCCGTACATGGACAGCCTAGCTACACGAAGATCAGATGGGACGGTGAGAAGATCTGCCTGAAGAAATCCGAGTTGGACAATATGGCACATGCATTTCAAAGGCTTTGTCCGGTGTAGCGCAAGAGTAGTCCAGTCAGGACGTCGATTGTAGAGCACAGAGGATTCACACAGAAGACAACTTGCGACTATCTTGATAGTAGAGGTCCCCAAATTTTGATTCCCGGTTTTTGCCTCAATCTATTTTTAAAACACTGAGTTCCCCTGATTCAGTTCACCAACAGCGATAGAAGAGATCGCGAGATGTTAACATTTCGTTCACTCTCTTCAGTCACGAACGTAAAACATTAGAATTTGTAGGACATGTGGTTAGCAACTCCGACCTCATCCATCACAAAGCCCATCACGGAAACCGGTCACGTTGGTGACCCGGCCAACTCGTTTCAAGTTCTGTTACGTAATAAGAACCCCAGATTGCTCGATTTCTCCGAGGCGATTTTGATCAATACTCCCCGTCCGGCTCTGTGTGCATAAACTTGAAATATTGAGTCCCCTTTATCCAGTTCATCAGGACAGCAAGAATACATACACTGCGAGATGCAAGTATTTCGTTTATTCTCACCGGTCGGTTACATAAAACATTCGGTTATATAGGTTAAGCAAGTAGCGTCAAAACAATGGAATGAACGAACTTCACTTAGTTGCAATCAGGTTTCACTGCCACGGCAACGAAATTTATTGCGTCAGTACCTTTTGCCAACAAAGGGCCGGTGCGTGACGTTTGATCAACATTGCCTCGGAGAAGGCCAACAATCTAGGATCGCGATTGAGCAATAGGACCGTGAACGAAGTGTCGGGGTCAATCACATGACTGGTTGCGATTAGGTGTTTGACGATCGAAGACGCAGAAAGTGTTGACTCACGCAGTTTGTCTGCCCTGGAAATGACGACAGTCATTGTTTCATATAAACTAAATCGTTGAATGTTTTTATTGTGTTGCTAACCACATATCCTATGTATTCTGATGTTTTACGTTCGTGAATGAAGAGAGTAAACAAAATGTTACCATCAATCTATTTTAGCTCTTAGGCCACGAAATTTGACTTGTTCAAAATTGGTTGTGTCCACGTGTGATTACAATGTACGAAATATTACTCCGGAGAACATCACATGAGATGCGTCTCCTAATTCTTTTATTCAAATAGCACTTTCCTCATCCGCGTTATTGCTGAGAACGCTAATACATGTTCATACTGAGCTTTCAACAAGTAATCATCAGCGCACGCTCATGTAATGCAGTATTCGTCCCAGTTGTGTAATGTGAGAACGGCAAATCATTAGACAGATCAAAATATTCGATACGATAAACAGTGACGCCTTGTGTAAAAATTTTATCTTCCGTTGTAAGTTCGTCGACATAATCGATCAACCCAACACCCATTCCCACATGATAGACTGTTTGTTCGTAATGGCCCTCGGCAAACTCAGCTATTAAATCACACGCAATAAATGCTCTCTGTAGTTCTTTCGGTGTTTCCATCAGTTCATCTGAGGAATTAACGGGATCAAGCACCATCACACCACCAGGAAGAGTATAGAGATTGGTTGCCCACCACTCTCAGATGTGACAACATTTTGCGGTTTTCTGACGTAGCGAACGGATGTAGAATGTTGTTTTATGAGTCTCCCCATAGTGGGTTGCCTGATAGGGTTGTTGACATCGCAAAGTAAGTTTCATTGTTAAGGTGGGAAATGAATTGGGAATTAACTCTCCAGATTCCCAAGGGTTTCTGTAATGTGTTATCACAGTCTGAAATGTTGGCATTCTGTATCTACTCGATAATGGAAACCTAGGCACAATTTCGTTCCTGTCTCAATTCACGTTGTTTGACTAAAGTGAACATAAGGCTAAAACACAATTAGAATCGTTTGGGAATAAGTCCCAACTCAGTTACTCACTGAGGTCACCGCTAGCCATATACTGTTTCACTGTTTCACAAACAGCTTTCTTCCGTACACGTGATAAAACCGCAAAGAAATTACTCACTTTTTAATACTTGTTCCAGTGTTGTGCCTCACAATGGAACCAAGAGACTGAGTGTTTTATAAAAGCTAATAGTTCTGTAGATGACCTTTTGAACTGTATTCCAACGCAATCACTGATGTGGTCTTAGATGGACAGAACCAAAACCTACTAGAGTAATATGCATTAATCCGTTAAGTAATCCTTTGCACAGAACAAAATGGCGTTGATATCACATTGGTGACTTACACAGCTCATGAAACCCATATACCTGATTAATTTCATGCTGTTTACTCTGGCGGATGGCTTTCTTTATTGAACCATCCTCTCCGTCGAATATGTGTACCGTGATACGTATATCATCATAATAAGCTTGTTGGAACAATATATATCCACAAAACCTGCGGTCGCTCAGCCACTTTCTCCTACATGTGCAACCAGTTCACTTGTTATGATTTAACAGTCTGCCATAATGAAACAGATCCATCACGAGGTGCAGCTGATTGTTGGTCTCCCATCGGTCATAATTCCAAAATTAGCGTATGCTCCATGCACTACGCAGAAATAGTTGTAAAGTCTAACTTGATCCGGACGCATCCCTGGAACTGGAATCTTACACTTAATCTGCTTTCGTGAACTCTTATGATCTCGTTTGCTCTATCTGAACTGGCATTTTCGCTAACAATAGTTAACGAGTATTCTGTAAACTTTTACATAAACAAATCAAACCCATCACTGTCAAAATTACAGTCTTCTTTATCGGCAATCGTGAGACTGCTAAATCACCTTCAAATGTCCACTATCAACTGACGCGTCAGACGCACTGTAACACTCCCGGTTTCCTGGCCTAGCTGGCTGTGTTGGGCAATGATCGGATCTAACAAGCGTTCAGTGTTAGATCCCAGACAGTGCAATCTGTATGTCAGTTTTGAAAAATTGGCCTGGTGCTTAAGAACAAACTACCATCCGGTAAGATATCTCACATCTTGTGTTGACCTGCAGTGAATGATATTATGGCACGATATATTTAATCGCTGGTCAATTCAGAGTGGCATCAGCGAACGCTGGATAAAAGTCCTACGATTGTGGTAGTTTACACTGGAAGGTGATAGAAGAATATATATGCATTTTGTAACGTTGTTTGAATAATCCTGAAGCGGAAGTGCTGAGGACTGAATGATTCCTTCTTAAACAGACCTGCAATTCTGGAAATCAATTGGTAGTGCAGATAACTGATGTCGTTGGTAAATAAGTATACCACATTTTCAGTTTGTCTTCAGACACTACTTGAGTGTCAGTTTTCTCCAGTTATGCCTTAATAAGATCGTTACCCTGTGGTCCGTTTTTATCGAAAACAGTAACAAATATTATTAAGATCGTTTTCGTCCAACACATTTTAAAGCTTCTCTTCCAATCTACCTTCTATAAACGGTTTCGTGCATTTTAAGATACATCAGGTGGAAATACTTGGAGTAGTGCGTGGAACCAACAACCTATCGAGTTATGATTCAGAACAGTTATTTGCCCAGACAGCAGTGTCTTGTGCGTCGATTGTTCATACACAAGTTTAAAGCGTTGTTTTACGGTCATTACTCGGTATAAGATGAAGCATATGCTGCAGTGTACACAACACCAACTATCTTGACTACAATTATAACAAAATGTGGGTGATTTTCAAATTGAAATTAAACCAAATCCTCGATTACTCATCAGTAATCTGAAATTATAACAATCAGAACAGAACTTCAGCTACGCTATAGCGCAGCTGTGTTGTTGACCATTACGCCAATGACTTCTAATTGATCCTACCCTACTGTGTCTCACTTCAGCGCGATCAGACAATCTAAACGGAAATCACAGGCAAAAATGGCTAAGCTTTTTTTAGGAATATCCACTTGTGCTTAATATGATATCATCGGCACAGTGATCAACACGGTCAATCCCTCAAAACGTCGCCGGATTTTTAGCTTCGGCCATTGCGATGTTATATACTACTAATCAGGTTAAACTACAACGAAATCCAGTTGTAGTTCTTTTTGAAAGAGGCTGGTTGTAATGTCCTTGTGTGATGTACAAATTACAACTTCATTCACGTAATTGTGTCCATAGAACGATTGACATACAAATAGCACCCTTTCTCCCTGCTTTATACTGTACTCGACTCAGTTAGAAACATGATTAACGTTTAATTTCAAACGCATAGTGAGAGAAACACAGAAGTGTTTCACATTCTATGCACACAGTGCCTGCAACCATCAGGTGTCTTATCACAGATCTCAGAACAATACTAACTGCGAGCCGAAGTTATTCATGTGGTTAAAATAACTTTACGCCCAGGTGTGATAGGTCACCACCTAATATAAAACGCCACATCACGTGCTACGCGCTATCATCTGTGGTGGTGCATTTATCCCTTGAGTTTTTATCCTCGTCTGGAACAGTTACAACTGAAAGAACTGTAAGTGTAAGTAAGGTAAAGAAAAATTCATGAGGAAAATGATTAAAATACGAACATTGCAATAAGATAGAAGTAAGCTAGGTATAAAACACAAAGGGACGCCAAATGACCTTGGAGTAATCAATATTCTTGCAAAAAATTAACCACTTTTTGGACAAGATAGTAAAAACGACACTAAAAGGTATACAGTTTAAAGGTGTCTTATATATTTATATACCCTATAGCATCTCACAGACAATTGGCTTTGCTCAGACATAAACAATAAGGATCACAATCCTGCTAGAGATGAACGAGCAGTTTCCAGGATCTGGGCGGCTTTAGTAAACAAGCCTGGTTTTAGCCGTCAAAAATAACTAGGCTGGACGTCACTACTACAGAAAAGAACTTCGTAAAGCATACACATCGTTACTTTGATTGCATCCAGCATGACATTTTTACCACACAGACTACTGAATCATACACATGCGCTTATGGACAGCACATCAAATGCAGTCAAATCATTTCCATAGTCCGTTAGCTGTTTTCCCCCCGATGATGAAGCTGATGCGACGAAACTCGTGGAAGGAATAGCCGCCGTTGCGAGTAATTCACGCAAGGAAAAATTGCATGGTCACCATGGTAACTCGAGGTCATCCTTACTTAACTTATAAAATTGTTTTCACACAAAGGTATAGAGTTAATCCTGGTCTATTGAGTCCTAATTGTAAGCGAATATTCAGGCCGGCTACGCCTCAGTATTTCAATTTCGATTTATTGAGTATGATGCACGTAAAACCACCTACTTTAATAGATGACAACAACTCACGTAACGGCAACCACGCTTTATTTCTACTAAGGCACCTAAGCCTTTTAAGGGCGTTTCCGTTAAAGCACGATTGAAAAATTTCCTTTCTTCCGATACATCACAGCCGGCATAGGAAAAATAGTGAGACTAATGCATTAGTCAAACTATGCTAAATACAGTGTTAACGAAAATAAAACCTATTATTGATTTCATAAATGTTGTCAGCCATCAAATGTGACGTGGCGGTTGACATAAAGTACATCAGAAACTTTTCCCGTTGAACATCGTAGTTTGCTAGAAACAAGTTACCATGAATAATAACAAACAATTTGGTAATCAATAAACACGAGTTCGCAGTCTTTTTTACGCATATTAGTTATCAAAAAAGAGCACAGGTTGTTAGCCAAATTGCATTTCTACATTCAAGCGTATAGAAGAACAGAAATGTCTCATGACATTAGGATAATTGTATGCGGGAAAACCCGCAAACTGACTTCTTTTGTGGTACGAATTACGGTTGATAAAAGATTGGTAACTTCTTAAAACACTTGATGCGACGAAGGTTAATGATAAGATTGACCCATTATTTCCGTTTGCTTGCATGTAAAGCCGTAAGGATAGCAAAATGTGGGTAGCTCTGTAACCTGATATTTTCTCCTGGTTCTAGAAGTATACACAAAAACAAGTAGAATATTTTCTTTTCGGTTTCCAACTGAATTTCCACAAAACACTCAACTAAGTTTGTTAATTGTGATACTGCAAGCAAAAATGAAGCAAAAATTCCGGATCACGACGATCTGCAGTAAGAAGTGTCCCACAATAAACTGATGGTTCGACAAACATACCACTGCTGACCTTTGAGGTGAGCTTGAACGACAATCAGAAGGCTGCCTCTCACACACATATTCCACGCTGGTTGAGATAAAATTATAACATCCGCCCCAGCACAAAATGCACAGTTTGGCACTGCCTTCCAGTATGAGGTAGTCCTATCGATGAGTATATGCTATCTGTATAACGGACTACGTTTCCGAAACCACTGCTTCACAGAATGAGTCCGTAAGCGTTCTTCAGTGGTTAAAAAGAAGTGATATTTGGCGGTTAATCTGGTTCATCGTGTATTGTTGCGTGAAATTGGGCAATCGTCCGAGATATTTGTAATGCAATGACAAACTTGTATTTGTTGTCCTCCTGTTATTGATAAATCTCTGAGTGTTACAAGCACTCTGTGAACACTTCACAAACGTAGAAAACTCCCACAGGTACGGGCTTTAGGTTTGCTTATACAGAACTAAACAGTGAAAGCGATTTGATGGATAGGTATACATCGAATTTTCGCGAAATTTTCAATGTTATTTTAGTCATGGATTCACAGTTTATCCGAGGACGAGAATTGTGCTTCGACGGTGAACACACGAGGGCTCGATCAGATCGGTGATATTAGGGTAAACGCCTTTCTGTCGTTATCGCGTCTGCACCGGAAGTTGTTATTAATAGACCATTAGTTAAGACTGTTTATATTATTTCATAACTTATCAAAAGTTATCATGCCCTCTACCTCACCAAATGTTTAGGCTACCGCCTCACAACTGCATCGAGGACCAACATTTTTGGTTGTTCCAAGTATCACTGCAAAACACTGCAATGAAACTCTCAATTCCGTCAACATCATGCGTGTGTCCCACGAATAACTCCTTAACCACTGAAGTATGCAAATATTGTTTGGTCAGTTCACACGATTTTTCTCCATACCCCTCTAACATGATAAGGTTTTGATGTACGTAATATTGTAGGTCATATTATTGCTTAATTAAGCGCAACCTTAGTTCCAGAAGCAGAGTACTTGCGCATGCCAGACGAGCATGTAACAGAAGTATCTATCAAAGGCAGCAGTATTTCCTGACTTTTCTTCAGAATTCCACCAAACTGTGAATGTATGTCTATTCGTTTTAGACTTCTTTAAATAAGGTTTATCTGGCTTAATATGAATAGGGGACCCGAACCATGAATATAGCAACACTGTAATACCCCAGGCATTAACGTATCGCAAACGATGTGCATTGTGGTAGATACCTCATTCTTGAACATCACTACTAAAAATCCTTCTGTTCCGTCTAGAAACTGTTTGAGATATGTCAAAGTATTCCCTATTCTCTGAACACAAATAAAGATGTCGATATAATTCGCATGCTTATTTGGGTGGATCATTCACGATTGAATAAAATTGGTTATAAGTAATCCAGAAATCATGTCCATGTGGTGTGCAACTACTTTGGTTATGATTAGTAAAGGAATTTAAAAGTTGACTATCAAACTGTAAAATTCAAACGGATTTGTTGCCAGTAAATCATTCCCCAAAGGGGAAATTCAGTTTTTAATCAGTTCTCTAAGTGGAGCATTTCAGTGGAATGAAGAGTCTACACTTAGATACTGTTTGCCAATAAACGAACTCTTCAAAACTTTAATGGAAACCCCTGGTGAGCTCCCCACATTTAGTAAATTCATGACGGAAGAGTTTGGCTGGCTTATCGATTCACTTTGGTTAACGAAAGTACATTAATTCGTTGGTGAGCCGTGTGCTCTTATTCCCAAGAGACATGTGTATTTCCCATAAGCGAGACTACGAGATTTACCCAACGTCAGATAACTCCAGCTTGATTGTGCACATTCCTGGTTATTACTTCCAACAACATGTTCGTAACGCAAATTAAAAGCAACCGAACTAGGGCCCGAAACTGAAATGAACACTAGATTTGCTACTGCAGATCAGTAACAAACTGAATTAATGGGACAGATTTCCGTTTCTCTGAGGTTTTCACCCTAGTAATTGATTCAGTAGCCTCTTGGTAGACTTGTGCAAATGATAAGCGTGTCACTCAGCATTCAATGGTAGATGCATTTCTGTTTTATTCTCTTTTGTATAGCCATAGTAGCCATGTTGTTGAGCAGAACTCCGGTGATGACGTCCGCAGTTAAAAATCAACTGCGAACTAAACGAGTTGGCTCGAACTAAATTCATCTGTGAACAGTGGGTCGTACCACTATCGAATCAAGACTGTTAAACGAATGGCGGCTGAGTCTCCCACATGAATTCACACAAAGTGCTTGTTCCTGCTTTCATGTGACGCAAGTCAAGCTGGTTCGCAATCAGTGCCAGTAAGTCTGACGTCGTTGCGCTGTTACGAGTAAAAGATTGGCCCATACAATCTGTTAAAAACAGACTGAGGTACTGGTACCAAGCATAAGCCAATCTGGGCCCGCAGTAATTATTCAGAACATCCTGTTCGGCATAGTTCGGTTTCCATCCTGAACCGTAACGTAACCATTCGCAATTTAGGCGAGATTTGTTGAGAAAAAGGATAAAGGTATCAAGAGGTACTCACAAACTTTTCCTATCAATCATTTAGCAGATCTCCTACTGAAAGCAGGCTGATAAAAGCAGATAAACGAATAGAGAGAAAAGCCAAAGGCCACCTAAACAAAATCTTTGAAGCATAAAGTAGCATCGAAAACGTTTGTGAACGGTAAGATAAGATTTGTTGTGGACCTCGTAGTGCGAACCGTGTTTGTCTAACTCTCTGTCATATAAGATGCAGAAATTACGTTGTCTGAACAACCTCACTTTTCGTATCGGAATGTAAAGTGTCAGTTATTCATAAACAACTTGAATTATTACAAAATCATACGGTAATACCCACTGATGGCTGTTGTTTTTGAGACCAACTATCTGGAGACTGAAGAAGCGCTTAACAGCTTTTAAGAAAATCGTCATAGTTTCGCATGTTCGTACGTATGATCGGTTGCTTGAAAGTGCTTGTTTACACATGAAGCAATGGGCGCTCCATTTGAAACAGATTAATTGTTATCGAACAAAACAACCATTAATACAAGCGTATTGCCGAAGTGTGCCGCACCAAAATGAACAAAATCATCAGATTGCAGGAAACGAGAGAGCGGGAACAATAATCTTAACTCCAAAAAAGCTCTTAGTCAAATGCCTTACAGCTTATTCCACACCCACGGTTTGTTAAACGCTGATCTCACGGCGGCTGTGTATTTCACTACAACGTAATCTGGCATTACAAAACCTCTTCTTGTCATGTACAGTGTTTTGTTTCTTGTTCGAAAGCCTGAAAGTTTACTCAGACAGGACGTAGCGGCAGCTACTGAATACAATCAGCAACAAAATCCCATGGTGAGTTCTCATAAAGGAAATACAAATCGGACATTCTCATTGGCACACCATAATTATCAAACTGCACTGAATCCAAAGGCCTTGTCAGTCCTTGAGGCATGAAAAGCGTATGATAAAAGCTCAGGGTGCAATTTCCTTAGGTAACTAGTGAGTGTTTTCCCGATCTGTCAAGTGGAAGCCATTTATTTGTGTACAGTAATCATAATTTGTTTGATCTGGTTGCCTATGGTATTACTGTGTTCCGGCTTGCTTTCGGACAGACATATATCTGTGGAGTTTCTGCAATTTTCTTTCGTAACATAACAAGGTGTTGCATTCAGTGAACAGGAATCAACCAGTGAAGGAAAATTATTCTACATCATTATTTAGGCAAGAATTGCTGTAATTGCATGCAGCTAACAGATACTACAAAGACAGCAATATGAAGCACTAGATAAATTTGAGCAAAAACAAGCCACATAACTAGTTAATGCTAGCAAACACGGTGTTTTCGTGTGAGATAACGAGCAACCACAGTGTATGGTAGACAACCGAGTCCAAGGTTAATACTTCTTAATCGAGTTGTCATCATCACTGCGTCAAGTCCGGTAGAGGCTTAGAATTTTTAATTTGGCCCTCTAAGCTTACACATCAATGGAAATGCATAAATTAATGATAGGGAAGGACACAGTGGGGCCAGTGTTATTTGCTGAGAGTTTCAATTTAAAATAGTCAAGTACACTGCAACGTTTTGTTGCTGTGATGGTAAAACATGTGGTGTGCCACACTTGCGCTTTTTATAGCAATTTGACAACCAGTTGATGCCTAAATTTACCAGAAATGTACATAATTCGCACAGAATTCCTTATTGAATCAAAACTGAGATCGCAACATTGCTGAATTATTAAATTTGCGAGAGATATTTAAATTTCCGTGAATAATTTGAAAAAGATGGTATAAGTCACAAGAAGCTTTTCAAACACATTTGGTGTTGTACAAAGGTTAAATCTCATCACCGTTGTTCTGTGAGAGCTGTTTCGTTCATCGGTGTACATGAGTGTAGAACATATGTGCTACAGAAAAATGGTTTCTTGCAGTGGATATTTTGTAGTTTACAAAAAACTGTTGACATAGGAACAGTATTATGTGTAACCGTTGTATTACTTTTCAATCTGTTAGGGTTTGATGAGATGATCGTAAACTGCTTAGGTGAAACAAGGTCAGAAGTTTGTACAGCCAACAGGTAAGAACCTTGAAGGAAGACGGTATTTAAAAATTGCTGTCATCATGTTTCCAAGTAATAGAAACTTGCTAAAATCCCGATTGATTCAATCGACGTAACCAGTATTGTTTCACCAGATTCCATCCACATTGTCCATCAAATGCCTAAAACCGTATACTTTATTATTCCGGGTTGCTCATTCCCAAACCAGCATCTTCCTTAACACTGTGTTTTTTTCCGGAATCGTCGAGACTTGAGGTTTATCAGCGCAAAGCGGCAATGCGAACTTATGTTTACATCAAAATTAATCGGTGGCAGACGTCCCATCCCCAACGCTGAACACTGTACAAGATATTATGAGTGAGAACAAAGGATGCGACTACCTCTAATTAATCAGCGGGTCCAGTAGTGAAGTGATGGTTCGAGTGTCAGCATCACGATATACTAAATGAATTAGTCCTGCTTATGCCTAGCCTTAGCCAGAGCAAAATTAAATTCATGGTATTCTGTTTTGCTGATGAGTGAGAAACGATATGTATCATTATAAATTGCCGTTAATCTGAACACATAGTGTAAGTTTGGTGAAATGAGAGTCGCCATTTCGAATACTTTAAGATAATAGGGACCTGAAGGGAAGAGCAAACTTGTTCACAGCTTACTAGTTTTAGAAAGAGTCGAGTCGACATCAACAATTTTTTTGTGAGCAATACGAAAATGGTAGCCTCAATGTCCATTAAAGCGCTTCAACATGCGTAAAGTTTGTAAAAGTAAACTGAGGTAATAGTTCAACCTGGAGTATTGCATGGAGTTGAAAGGCATGATTCCAATTGTTTATCAAGCTACTATTGATTCATTCGAGTAAGGATGCTTGTTTTGAGCATGTAATTCACAAGCGTAAATCTGCAAGGGCTATACAACAAAGGTGGCTATTAGCAGGTATTGCTTTACACTAATGAAATGAATCAGCTGGCTCCAACAATGAAGCTGAAGAATGAAATCGATAAGATCGCTCTCATTTGCAAGCTCAGCAGCAACAAATGTAAAAGTGTCATGGAGGAGTATATCACTGAGATACACGTGAAGTCCTCTTACATAAATCTATTTGAAAATCTACACAAGTTGTTCACTGTCTCACAGTTGCAGCACCCGCTTAATCTGATCTAGTTAAGTGAATGTTAAATATAACAAAACCTAAAAAAGACGTACGTATATTTTGTAGTTGCCAGTTCGCCTTGTCTACGCCTTGTTACCACCTAGCTCACTGGCTGAGTCTCATGAGATTAGCACATAATTTGCACCTGCTTCATTCACTACACATCACAGTTGTGACCACAAACAAACCAAAATGACTGGAGTGTAGAAAAAGAACAAATCGAACTGGATGAAAAGTATTTTGATGAAGGAGAAATAAACGTTTGGCGGACAAGTTGTGTTTCGGACTTGAAGTTGACGTTTGGCTGGGGTATCATCGCAAGGATTTTATAGCGGACTCCTAGCAGAAATTGCGGTCATTATGTGTGCAATTAATTAAAACCATTCCGACGATTCAACAAAATGTGAGCTGTAAAGTGAAATTTATTTGACTGTTCAATGATTCTTCATTTTGTAATTTCCAGAAAAAACTTTCCACCTTGACAGATCTGGCGTTTCATCTGCTAATGTCATAATCTGAGGAAACAAAAAACGTACTTGCGTCGGTACATCAACAAAAGTCGTACGCCAGCCACTTTCAAACAGTTTAGTGTACGACCTGATTAGGCTGAAATTAACTTTTATCTTTGACGGTGACTACTGTGTTCAGGCACTAGAAATCACTTAGTTACGTTGAAATTCTTGAGAAAAGTTTGTCGGTATCTCGCGAATGAGGAGGACTTTATTGAGGCAAATTAAATATCTGGACTAGATAATTCATTTGTGACTCATATATTGGAACTTGCAATGGACTGCAGTCGTGATCCAACCTCAGTACTTGTACGACAGGCCCACTCCATTAATAGTTATTCGAGGATATCATTGTAGAAACTCAGCAACTCAGTTAGTTGTTGCCTTACTGGTTGCGATGAGGAACCTGACCGTTAATACAATGCAGTTAGTCTTCAATGGTGTCGTTGTTAACCGGTCCAAGCGCAACAGTGGTCTGGTTCAACCTCAATGTATAAATTGTTCGCAAAATAATTCTCAGATCATATTATGATTTCGACTTGATCATTTTTCAGTATATTATGTAAGTTTTGCATTTGTGAAGGTCAGTGAAACAAAAGTTGGTTCAGTGCTGCTTCCGTTGCGAAAAATGACAACTGTCCATCCAAACTTGCTAAGAAATTGTTGAGAGCTGAAGCAGCCCTCTACTGTGCTTTGTACCGCCATTAAGAGAACAAACAATCGATTGTCATCTACAATAAAATTGGCGCATATACAGTTAAAACGTATCTGGACAATACGAAAGATTGACGAAGAGTCAGATTCCTTAGTTGATGTAATTCATTTGTTCCTGAGTTGCTAGTGAGCGGCTGTTTGTGGTCATTCTGCAAACTAACAAGAAATCATCACTTTGCTACGTGGGTAGACAGAGGCTTCCAAAAATATTCTGCCCACGGCGAATAGTTACTCGGAACACGTTTAGCCTAACAAGTGCTGAGCACATAATCGGTTTGAGCGTTCCGCACACCCGTTTAGATTATTTTATTCAGGGTTTTCACCCCAATACACGACAATAAACCATTTGTGGTAATATTCCAATATTCAGTTTGAAGGTATAATGATTACGTTACAATTCATCATCATGAACATCTCGATTTTGCCTCACTAATTTGCAGTTGACAGGTTCAAAGTTGTTATTATGCTAATATATTTTGATCTGCAAGGAAGCACGATTTATTCATGTGTTCAACAGAACCACAAACCGCTTACGTGATTAATGCATAGTTCGATCTCACGCCGTGTTCGAAGTTGAGAAAATTCGCCTGTTGTTACATGCATTGAATGAATATATCAAGGAGACTTATCTTACACCTTATTATATGTTATAAAAGGGGTGGGTGTGCTATTTGTGTCCTGTGAAACTGGCGTTAAACATGGTTGCATGAGTTTCTTGGGTATCTGTGTACGCACGGACTATTTCTTGTCTTTTCAAAACTAACGATACAACGAATCTTCTAACGAGCGTGTGCTTACCGGTAAATTTGACTGTAACCTGTTCTTCCTTATAAGATAACTGTGGAGTAGCTTTTTTTATAACGTCGCGCGAAACAGGTTGGCTCAGTATATATTTTATTCACCAACCATGTGACCTTACTCGGCGCATGAATATCAGCGGTGTGCTTCGCAACTTTACGAATTGCTCTAATTTACTATCCCCAAACTCTCTTCTATGTAAGGATGTGTTTTTTAACAAAGGTTCCATTCTTTAATGAACAAAAGTTGTACAAGTTAACGTATCTCGACGGATTTTCTCCGCGGTTCACTTTGCGAAAACAAAGTTTAAAACTTGGTGCGCTCTGTCTAGTCGGTGAATTCGCGGTTGGCTTGGCCGGAGACCACAGTTCTAGAAACATACATATTTGATGGGTGAAAGTATGAACTAATCATCTACGGTAAGTCAGCAGATCTCGTTGAAAAGAGTGGATAACGGTGGATGGGAACGTCCTCCGTTTCGGCATTGCCACCTAAGTATTAGTGCACGTGGATGCGGAACAGCGAATAGCGTCCAGCCATTATTTTTAGCAACACTGTCATCCCATGTCTCATCTCTCGTCACAACCAGTAGTTTCAACCACTGCTGCTCAGGTTTCTGGCTGAAAGTGTGCGTATACGGTAAGCTGATAAGTCCATGTCCTTGAAAATAGTGAATTTCTGACCTACAACTCATTCAGATCCTGTTGAGTGAATCATACATACTTGTCTTATCCTCTAGCAGAAATTCGCTAACGGTGATCGAGAGACAACCCTCAGCGAAACAAACCCGTTTGAAGCAAAACCAAGTAGTAGAATGTGAACAAATAATTTATTCATGAGGAATAATCTGATATTTCCTGAACGATTCAGCAACGAGCGTTCAATGAAAAGTGACGGCCAGTTTACCCAAAACGGAGAATTGAAATTGGTGATGCTTTACCGCCATTTCTTTCCCGACTGACTTCATTCAGCAGTTCGGCCAGCGACATATATGATCTCTTGAACGAATGTGGCTTAACTGAAAACGAAAAAACATTTTTTCAACGAGACAGTTACACGACATTGAAAACAAGTGCACATGTGATGCATTTCGAATGAGTCAGATATCTGAAGGCGCACAAGTGTCCATAGTAGCTCTCTTGCCACGCCCTAGTAATTTTTCTTTCTTCCACTTTCAAAGTTGAATTGCGCCAAAAAGTTGAACACCTGGAGTGAATAAACGGCGCTCGATTTGATTATAATATTTCATCATAAACATTCGTTTACTAGTCCAGATCGTCCAAATTTGGCCGTTTAAGCATAGCGCTCCAGGTTAGCTAGACGTTTTCGCTTGAAGGTTCACAAAATAAGCTATGTGTGCTCGCCGTCTCACGGGTTCCGTTATCATTTTTGCCAGAGCCAGTTTTAACCAAAGCCGAAGTAACATTCAAAATGCAGTTGGTTTATTGCTGCCCTTTACATCCAGATTGTTTTAAAACGAATAAAAGATAGGTTCATTTGAACATAGTGTAGAGACCTATTGTTGGGGTCTTCACACTTCAAGGAGAACCACGTCGAGTCTCCCCAGTGAATTCCTACTTTCAGCCACTGAAACAATGCCAGACCTCTCTCGAGCCATACCACTTTCTTCTATCTCCAGAATAGATTGCAGTGCACTGATTTACCGAGGTTCATCGATTCAGCCCCAATGGGGAACCCGTTAACGTAGACCGTTGCGTGCTATTGGAACTTGGGTACGATGTTTCGTTACAAATTCCCTTAATACTGTTGAGTTGCTACTATTTTAAGCTAAACCGCTACGGGTTTATAATCTGGAACTGGGTAAAGAAAACGTGATAACTAAGTGATTCTTAGTGCAAAGACAGAAAATTCAAGTTTTATTCTTGTCAATGCACTTTACTAAGTGCGACCCGTTGTTTCCTATGCAAGTATAACAGTTACCACCCTAGAGTATTGTCTGTTCCCGAAAATGGACGAATAACCTATTAAGTCTTGTTTACGATCTCATATGTAGTTACTCTTTGATCATTCAAATCTGAAGCACTATCAATAGTATACTATACTTGTTTATCACTGGAATACCTTCAATGAAGTTAACCGTACGTGAGAATATCACTTGAAAAGTTGCATAACCATCTTAAGTCATATAAACAGTTATGCTCAAATTTTCACTATTTATCCTGTTTAAATATTTCTTTAATCAAATTCCTCGGCATTAACATGGAAACTAACCAGCAATATAAATCGCTGGAATACATTTGCACACAATTACCTACTAACTATGAGTGCTATTCCAGTAACATGTATTGCTGAATTTAGTACATCTTAGAACAGTCATTTTTTGTTCCGTTTGACTGCACTAACTTTTTATCTCAAAATATAAACGAATGTTTACCTTTCAATAGCACAACAATAATAATTATCAGAGAGTAATTCACAGTCAGTCTAAATCTACGTATTTGGCTTTAGCCAGCAGATTGGATTTCGTGACAATATGTTATTTCGTAGAAATATGAATTTCATACAACATTTCACAGACATGCACAACCTGTTCAGAACATTAGGATCTTACATGCTGGTTCTCAGTTATGCTGATAATCGCTAAACCGGTTAGCTTCTATTGACATCGCAACAATCAACAAAATCAATTTCTAACCAACTCACGGTAATTAAACCATATCACACGTTCAGGTGTCAGAACGTCATTTGATTAAGAAAACTTATTACAACCTTACACTTATCGATATAGACACTTTCTCATATAATATTTTAGGTGAAGTGTGTGTACATCGACTTCGTTTAGTTGACCAACCAAATAGATGTTCGTACCGTATTGCATAACAAGACTGCACCGTACAGGGAGCATTGGCACATGTAGCAAGAATTCTACTGCAGAACAAAAGATGGTTTCCTACTCATGTTTTCTTACACAACTAACAGTATAGGGAACGCCACGAACCTGCAAGTCGCACGGGGTTTTCATTCTGTAACTGGTTCCATGGAAAAATGTCTGCAGGCTGAACGAAATTCATATAATCATCCTGAGGAATGTTCCGAGGTTGACCGAATCTAACCGTAATGATGCAAAGATAGACAGCGTAGAATATTCTGCAAGTGAACATATGAAATCTTAAAAGATGTGTTGTGAAAATTTCCCTAGATCGCTCACTCGTTCGCGCCATATATATAGGTTTATTTCACTTAAATTGTCACCAAGTTCTCACGCCGTCATCTGATTGGCCTGTGTGAAGTATGTGATCCGCCATTTATGCAGTGAAGATTGAGAAATTAAGAACTATAGCGTGCATTTGTTTCAAAGTATTTCGTCGAGAACGTGTGGCATATAAATATGTAAAAACTAAGGGGTACGACTTCGAAATAACCGGTAAGTACATCTTTTTAATAATTTCCAGAAAAGTTTCAACCTATACTTTGAATAATTTAGAATAATCGATGTAAACACTTCAAACAAGTGTTGCAGTTGGGTTTGGTGGCTGGGAAATTTTTGTCTTCCGTGTACTTCTTTAAACGATAATTCATAAAAATTGTCTCATGAAAATGATAGTTAATCAGTTGTCCGTAATTTTATAAATTATCAAGTTTAACTAGCTCTGAAGAAAGTTATCGCCTACATATTCCGGTTTGTGTTAGACCGCTATGGAATGGTTTGCTCCGTATGCAAATAAGTGGGCTAAACTGAAGGTTAACTAAGGAACGATAGCTCAGAGCGAGTTTCTAACCCACTGCTTGATATCAAGTTCATAGTTTGTTCAAGCAGTACTCTGCTCCTAACTACACAGCGCAGCTAACCACTCCGGCACCTCGTTATGCTTTGCCATGGTCCAGCTTCTACGAATCCTCACTTTTGGGTTACCATTAACATCAGTAGCTGATACTTAGCTCACAATAAAATGTTTTGAGCCGTTTTTGAAAACAGACCTATACCGAGTTTAGTCCCATGCAACACAAGTTTAGACAAGAGATTTTCTAAACATGAACTTGAGAATTTATTGAGTAGCAGGAATTTGTTTTACAGAATGAATATCACTGCTCGTAAAGAAGGCTTAGGAACAGCTGTTTGAAATGATCAAAGCCTCACACTAAACCGTACGACCTCGGTTCGCGAGGTAATTACCAGGTTGTCTGGAAGAGCCTGTTCGGTTTATTGTGACCCATTGTGTTGATCTGGATATCCGGCTTTATATTCTCACTTTGCGAGGAGAAATGTTCTTTTTCAAAATGAATAACGGAGAATCAGAAGAAAATGCGACACTGTTTACAACTTGTTCAATAAGGCTAAGATCCGGGGAACTTTTTTGCTGAATTTCCAGATGATGACTCATTCATTCACGTGCAAACAGTCATCACACAGCTTGAACGCTTGTTGCGCAGTAAGCTCTTGCATGTCCAAATCATCCATTTCTGACAATTTATTCAAATATGCAATAATATGGGGGCCGTCCTTGTTTGTACAAGCAGGAACAGCTTGTAAAATCTTACCCCAGCTGTCTCATTAGCAGATGACTTAAGGCACAGATAAATTCAGAACACCAAACCGAGTCGTCAGATTGACTAGACATCATACTCATCGCGGTGATCTGACAATACGCTCACCTACTCTTACTCCGCTGTGGCTCAGTGCGTGCAAAAGTTTGTCTGTATTATATTTGAGAAGCGTTGATTGAGTTTCTCTCTAGTCAAGATTCAGTGACCCTTTTCTGCTCGAAGTTTTGTTATTATTGAATTTCCGAATAGGAAAATAACGTCCCGCTTAGTTTTTCCTTCTCGAACAGTCCAGCGCACATTCAAATATTACATTTATCTTCAACTTTATTACAGAAGTTAAGTTTCTGTCTGATCTAAGAAATAATACAATAGTAAGAAGTAGCAGTATCATGACACGTTCTCGCATACAAGGATTAGTAAAATTGGTCAAGAATGATATCCAGGAAACAGTTACCCCCGTTTTTCTTTCTAATATTGGTCCACTAGATAGAAGTTGACAGCTCCTTGCCAAATCTCTCGTGATCCAAAAGATATGAGGTGAATTCTGATTTAAGTAGATGCCATCTTCTATCAGGGTGCTAAAAGACATACTTTACAGGTTTGATCCAGCAACTTGAAGCATAAGCCCTCAACGACTTACTCCAGTGAAGTCTACTGATGAACAGCATAATGCACAAAGTTTCTGTCGGTTGAAAATGGGCATCTCACAATTTGGTCTCAAAGCATTCTAAACATCTTCGAGGTTAAAGTAGCTCATACAAAACTCATATATCAAATCTTCTACTATGAAGCATTCCTTGTTGAAAACTCAAAGTGACCGGAAGAATGTAGTATTGTGTGGGCGAAACGGTTTGCTCCAGTCTCAGCCCTGATTTCAACAAATGTTGAATTATTTTAATGGTGACTCCGTTCATTATAATTCGATGTTGAGCCATGAACCGTACAACTCGATGTGCAGTAAACATAGGAGTATTGGAGTATACAAGGCATGTAGCATGAACCCCCAAGTTTGTGATAGAACGATCCCTGAAGTGGTACACTATCACACTGAAGAGAACAGTTCATTATGAGCAAAACTCCTTTCTTACAAAGCATCAAAGTATATAAATAAATAGCTTCCTAATCACAAATCCTGACAATTAGAAATGTCAAATTCATGCAATCGGTGAATTGTGGCTAAGGGTCAATTACAAAACCTTGCCTCTATTAGAGTACGTGGAGTCTTACTTTTTACAACGCGTTCTGTACCAGGTGATATTTTGATCACGTAAGTAAACTTCACACACATCTACAAACTTGACGTGAGTAATCGAAAATAATGGCCCATAATGTGTTGTGCTAGGAAGCCTACAGACAAAGAATTTGACGTTTGTTAGAAAATATTAACTCGACAGGCATTTACGCACGAAAGTGCGTCGTTGTTGTCGGTTCACCTGGAGCATTATCCACTAATGACCGGCAGTACTTCATATTATTTGCCCATTGAAACTAACTCATTCCTACACAATTACCTCTTTATAAAACAACCGGGATATACTCGTGCCAGCTGGCCACTCATGCCTAAAATGTGTTAACTCCATTTGCACACGTTGCTTCAGATTCAAGTCGATGTTGTTAAGTAATTAAAAATCACCTCCCAGTTCGTTTATTTCGAAATTTTTGTGTTCATGTTGATAGCCATTAGGTGGTTATGAAATCGTGTAGAACAGAATATCGGGAGCTGGTCAAACAGTTCAGCTGGTAGATAAAATAAACAATTATCGTAGCATCCCAGTACAAATTTTAACTGACAGATTGGCAGCACACGAGACATTAGATATAAATCGTCAGATAGAAAGGCTAAACTAAATCTCAGATGGCCGGCGCATGAAGTGAGACATAGCAAATCATGCTAAATGTCGAGCGCAAAATACGAGCATTTCGTACACTCCACAAACATGTTTTCAAACGCCAACATTTTAGGGGACAATTGTGAAGGAACATATGAATGAACCGGACAATGCAGTATACATCAAAACCTCCCATAATACTTTCAGAGTATCAAATACTGTGCTAAAAGTTTAAAGACTAGGGGTTAGTGTAGTTTCAAATTTCTCAAAATGTTTCACTCTGGCGAGGTAATAATACTGAACTGCAACTATGTCAATAGTAAACGGTTCAACACGGTCAACGTTTGAGGACTTGGATGAAGAACAAGTAGTTATCAGGGTACAAAAAGCGATGAACGAAGCTCTTTTGCTCAATCTATAGTAAATTGGACAGTTTCGTTCTGGATATATCAATCTGTTTTTCTATCAACGTGAACCGTTCAAGTACTCATAAAAAGTTATGTATCCAGTAAGGATAGTGGAACAGTGTAAACGGTGTAACTCAAATTCTGTTGGCTATCGGAAAAGTGAGATTAATGACTACAGACGTCGAGTAATATGTGAACGAATAATATGTGAAGCCAGCCGTAAGCGCAACATTATAAGACATCAGCATTTAAAAACTTTTCTCAAATCAGACAGTAGGTAATAAGCGTCTTAGTGAGATATGCAGGACAGCATCACACTAGACATGAAAGTACTGTCGAATCAGTAGACATTCATACCAATAACCTGTGTCTCTCTTCAGTTAACTTCTTACAAGCATCGTGGTTAGCAATTCCGTTTAAAGGTTAGTCTGCTGTTTCTTGCCAGCAGGCAAAACAATGTGTATTGATCCCGTGTGTAAAGTACAGCGTGGTCAAACTCTAGTAGCAAATTCTACAAGTTTGTTTTCAGTAGTGTCTGCAATCTAAAATTCTGGCTCATTTTTGCTGGTCATTGTGCGCTAGTATACTTCGGGTTCACGCGTAAGCGTCTTGTGGTAAATGTTCCAGAATACCACATTTATCTACCGGTCCCGAATATTCTAGACCACAATAGGCATAGTGCTTTAGCACTGTCGTACTCAAATAACTGTTCTGACACGACTAACGTAGAGTCTGCCAAAATAATCCGGATGAACGCAACGGAATATGAAATATAAGATATTTTTCATGGTGGGAGACATTTAGGTTTCATAACTGAGAGGTTGTTTCAAGGTCCGTAAATGAAGTAAGGGCAATTCTAATCAAAATATTGGGATTAGTTTGTTAAACCTAAGCAAGGTTATTCAGAACGACCGAATATTGAAAGTACAGGAAATTGAGGACTGCAAAAAGTGAAATTCGTGCAAAAACACTTAACATAAAATAGGTAGTGGTTGAGCGGAAGCACGTTTTCTGACTTTCTCCAAAGAGTGATATCCAGTTAGGTATATATTATCGGTTAAATTTAATTGTATTTCTAAACTATATCATTCAATTCATCATTCTTGGCTTACTCTGCAAAAATGTAAGTGGATTACGGGCTAATAGGACAAAACAGATTGACCTTAGTTATTGCCAAATATTATCGCCGTAAGCATTTCCCTGTTTAGGCTGGCTTTAGTTTACTGATTTATGAAGCGCATTTATCAACAGTCTATATATACAGTCTATATATAAAAGTCTATATATAAAATACCCACAACGCAATTGTCATTAACCTGTCATTACGGCCCAAGTTACCTGCGTATTTCTATGGTTGACTTTTAACTCTAACCAAAGGCTGTCAATAGAGTAAAACTCGCGTTGGTAGTGTCTTGTCATACATCCGTAACTTTTCAAAAGCTACACGATTTAAAATCACTTCCGGCAAACATTTAAGTTTGAAACGGTTCAATAATGATTACTCCAGAAAAATGGTAAATTCTGCTATCGAATTACTTTGAGGAGACATTTTGGCCCGATACATCGAACCTGCTAGCAAGTTCTTCAACAAAATGTTGTTACACGGATGCCGAGAAGCAAAAGCCAAAGAACATCAGCTACATAACTGCAGCTGAGGGAGGACTGCAACCTTCACGAACAAATCGACAGAAATAAAAAGGCTGGAGGAGAGACGATGATTTTTGATGTTATACAATTGGTGCTGTTGACGGTGCTCACAAGATTGTATTAGCATGAAACTCGCCAGAATTAGGAACAACATAATTATGAAAACAGAAGCGGACGGTTGAGCTTTTTCAAAAATGAATCAACTGTCGCTGGTCATGCTGTGAAATCGGATCACAGCATCAGCCTAGAATGATCAGAGAGAGTTTATATTACTGAAAATTGTTTGATTGCAGAATTCACCGAAATTGATGTCACATCAGTTACGAGTAAAACAGTGGTACGCAAGTTCTGGTTTATAATGGCCATCACTTATACTGACTTGATTTCAACCAGCTGTTGGTTATAATTTTCAAACAAATATTCCGAAAGTCTTCACTGAGCCTTTCCTTCTGGGAAGTAGTTTGCTCACAAACAAATTGATCTCATCAGTTACATCGGTTCTGTTTGTGCCCTTCTCTACATGTACATTTGTTCTACTGTCATCACTGGGAAAACTGCAGTGTCGAATGATATCCTTGAGGTATTTCTGTACATGTTACACTTGTGCAAACCGGTCATTGATTCCAGCGCACCCAACAAAACCAACGAAGCCATTGTAAACAACAGAACGGTGTTGCTGAACAAAGGTTCATTTTGCCATTTGACCACTGAAATAGTTGAGTAGAATAAATAAAACATTATGCTTCTTTATCGCCGTTGATTCTATTTCCGGACTACCTAAGAGGGAACACCAGGCAGACGGTCAACCAGACACTTTTGTCTTCAACAGACGTCCATTTCCCACCCGATTTCCAGTCCAACTTCGTAGTGTGTTCGTTTGTTCCTATAACCACGGAATAAAACAGTCATCATTTTAAACTGCTGTGATTTCTCCGGTTGAGGGATTGTGAAAAGAGCTATTGTATTCTTTAGTAACAATTCATACTGGTTGAATATTTTCTGTTCGCTTCGTTGCTCTCAGAATTCAGTAAGTAGTCATACTGATGGCGCAAAATGCTGCTCAAAACAAGTTGAGAAAACAATAAGAACTGTTAATTTAAGATTTATGAGCTGATAATACAGCTTTGAGATTTGGACGACATATTTTTTAAATGTGGTGTACATTTCCGCAAAACCTGACATTCGTGAAATGATTCACACTGTACATTGTGTGCGTCTACTCTAACTACACTGAATAATACTGCAGTGTACTTCCATTGGTTATATGTTCCGTTAAGTATGAAATGTGTTCAGCAAATTCTCCGATGACGAAACACTCTGTCCTAATGTGCAGGATAGTTCGGTGTTATTGAAACAGCTGCAGCGTTAAGTAGGTTGACTGAGTGTGTAGCCATTCCGCCGTAGCGTCCAGCTAAAGTGTAGCTGAACTGAATGTCAGTGAACTCTTCACCCTCTTATGATGTACGCCTCCAACTCAATAAAGATGCAGGAAACCTTGTCAGGTTCAAAGAAATCCATTTCCGAAATAAGCGTTCGTAGAGTGCATTTCCGTTTTACATATTAGGGTTTTGTACACAGTCCGTAGCACTAAATGCAACGAAGGTTTGAGAAGAGGTTAATGATTGGGACCATGTGGGAAATTTGATGGCGCATATCAGTTTGATTTCTTTATGACGTTTCAGAATATCCTCGTCATATTGAAGTCAATATTTTGCTGAAAGCTGGATGTATAATTGTTAAGAAAAAAATGTAGAAAGAATGTGATGAAGTGCTGCAAGAGTAATACGCAAAACATTATTTCACGATCTCAATACGTCTGTTTGCACTAACATTCCTATGTAATCAATGTATAAATTATGGAATCCAGAAGATGTTTAGTACGCTTTTCATTTCGGAGTATGCCAGTAACTACACCAGGCGAACAGTTGGCCGGTGATACAATAATCACACAAAATAATCATGTCAAAATTTAAACATATTTTATCAACGGAAAATAGTTTTCTAACCATTAGCCTTGTCGAGCGGTCGTCGACTGGAGTTAACAGAACATTTCACATATGCCCATTATGAGTGTTCCTGTGGAGCAGGTTATATTGGTGGAACGTCAAGACAGCTTTCGAAATGAATCCGAGAACACCATCCACGATGGCCGGGACACGGGGAATCACTACCGGTCAAGAGCGCTATTCCCACTCCTCTGGTTGAAAGCGGGCAGCAGGTGAAAAGTGACGAAGCTTTCGTGTGCCAGGCAACTAATCAAAAGCCGTCCAAATTAGAACACTTTGTACTGTCGAGGCTATCTGAATCAGGCTGATTGACCCGATATTATGTCATCAAAAACGGTTGGTTCAGACGCTGCACCTACCATGGCCAAAAATCCATCGGATCGATGGCCAGCCAGCGCGGTCAAACCAATGGACAAGCGTGACATAACCAACCAATCAAGCCATCGCCACTTGACTTGCCTGTGACCTAGCTTCTCTGCAATAAGCCCGATCGATGTCTCGATCCAACTCTACTAACTCCTTATACAACTGTACCGACCTGAAGATGAATTATCGAAAACATATGTTCACTTATATATAGCTTTATTCTGTGTCTGTTCTGGAGGCGACTCGGCAGTCAGAATATTACTCACAGGTCTATATGGCCGAGTGTCGACACATAACGATTCTCATTGTTTTCAAGTTGACCATCACTCACATTTGATCACAGCCTTCGCATTCAGATAGACTTTCCAGCCAGCCTCTTTCGAAAANCCCGCTTGTGAGCAGTGATCATTGTTTTATTCAAGTTCATAAAGGGAACAACCTGTTTCACATAATGATTCAGTAGTGCCCTTTGTTAGGTCATTGGGGCAATGGTCAATACAGATGACTCACGAAAGCGTGGCCGGAGTTCTAGTCTCAGTCATGATAAGAATATGCATTAATGACGAGCTCTAAAACGGGCATAACACGAGTCTAGAACTTCTCTTTGAAGGAAGTCGACTAAAATTCAGTGGGAATGCGACAGCTGCGATCAAATGTAAGAATTTTTCGGAAACGCATACTCGTCATCTTGTTCTCATTACGAATAAGCCTGTTGCGCAGTCGGAAAGAAATACTTGTGTTTCGACAGCTACACCGCTACTTGCGCTTCGTCACCAGACTAGCATTCACCAATGTACACATCGCGTTTTGCGGGGCATGTGTTAGATGTCATCAATATCCAGAGCTTATATGTAAGCATCGTCTTAGAGACCATATTCATCCACATGCAACCTAAGTGGGATATCGTACTTTAAGCCAAATAGACACCACCTTGCATAAACATGAGTTCCAACGTTTAGCAGATCAACGGCAAACTTTGTTAGATGACAATGTTACGGGCGAACGCGAGGGTTGTATCAAATACGCTCAGCTTATCGATAATAAACAGGACCTAAAGGGGCACTTGATACCAGCCAAAATTCTGAGTAACGTAAATCCTCATTCTCAGTTTCCGGGGAGTCCAGAATGGAACGCCGACAATTTTTAGGGTATCCATATTGAGGTTACTTTTCTAGATGCTCTAGCACTATGACTAAAATTTTGTCGTTCACATAATAGAGAGGATCGGATATCAACCGAAGGTGACTTTAAGAATTTGTATAATCAAATCACTCAATTATCCCCAGCTGCTAATGCCTACCTAAAGAGATTCAACTTCTATCTAGTCAGCTGGGGTTATCGGTGAAACCATTCGCATGTGATACACAGATCACCTAACTAGAAAAAATGCTGAGCTTTCAGAACAGTTACGTGTAGGTAAGATGATAATCACTTGACCGGTCAAACATAGATTCCGGAATCATCCACGCCGGTTTGATAAAATTTATACCATACAATATCTGTTAGTCAGCCATGTGTGTCCTACTAATTTCTTCATCCATTTGATTGAATTTTGATTTGCCGGACAAAGAGTAAGGTGTTTTAGAAGAAAGGTATCTTAATGTTCAGAAACCTAAGTCAGATATCTTTCTCCGGTCGAGTGAATAGTACGTTCTCCCTTACACGTGCCTTTTTTGGAGGCTCAAAATTGTTATGTAATTAGAGGATATCAGTGTATCATATGCGAATGATAAACGTTAAACACAACTAACAAGGTGGGAGAGAAACATCATTAGGTGGATACTAGTAAGTGGGGATAGCCGAAATAATACGTTTGACAAAATGTTGAAGCCATTTTCAACAGACAAAGTATCCTTTCCAAAAAGTTGAAATCAATAACGGCAATATGATGTTGATTCCCCTTCGTCAACTATGCGACTTGATGCAACATTGTAGTGGCCTCGAGAATGAATGTCATAGGTGATCGTAATTCATATGGTAAGTCTCGCTTCAAGGGTAATCAACCGGCATACATCAGTCTTACGTTAAGAAAAATGTTCAGATCAAGTTTACCTGCATGCTTCAATCCCAACCCATCCGTAATAGGAGGAGACCAAACAACGATTCGCGGTGCAACACTATTTCGAAACAGTTAATTCGTCTCACCACACATCACGAAACATGACCGCAACCACTCACAAAGACCTACTAATAATAAATTATTAGGGAACATAGCAAGACACCGTTTCTGCGTCAGATTCGAGCACCGATTCCCTGTGTCGTCAATTGGTGTAGACCTTTACTTGTCTAAATGACAGCTCCTGAATGTGGTACTGAACACTTCGAACGCGCATGTGACACAATGCATATGCTGGGACACACGTATCATCCTAATATAAGCGGAGTAGTGAAAACCCGAGCAAAATGTGAGTTTAACGCGGTAGCACTTGATCTGCTGTTATGAACAACCACCGCTATCTCCGGTCAAAAAGTGAGACCTTAACTTCAACGGGGCATTGTATCTGAACAGTTTCTTGCTGCCGCAGGAATACTCATACCAGTGAAACAAAACCGCCTGATAACGGGACTGAGGTGCCTATCCCAACTTGACTTAGGGGTCATTGGCCCGTCTGCTGCAAAGACGAAACGCTGCTTCGTCCACCGCAAGGCGCCTGTCGACCATATTTCACAAAGCTAGTATTACCACATGGTTAAGTGTTCTGGCAAGCACAAAATGTAAATAAATCCCTACGCACGCCTCATTGATCGGCCTTCAACTGTTTCAGCCTCATGTGCCTGGAAGGACTGAATGATAATTTTTACTTGCTCTGGATTCAGCTGTGGGTACCATTCGCGATCAAGGTCGGACTTCACTTTCAATCACTTCATTTATGTATTGTCGTCACATTTCCAATCCGTATGCTCATGTCCGACGGGAGTGCGCGGGATGAATTCATGCGGAAAGTTGGTTTTCTGATTATCTCAGCCAAGCGAATCGACTTAACTCAGAGTTTGAATGATAGCTAATCAGACGGCTGACGGTACAGACAGGATAAGGTAGTGCGAGTGCACAACTTTCTGGACTTTGACCTGCAACATTTGTGCAACATGCTGGCATAACATACAATTCAGAGTCAAACTGTGCACGTTTAACCAGTTCCAGTTGCGTAATCACACAACTTCCTTCATTGCTTAGCCGCATCACAAACACCTCATTCGTTCCCCGTTCACTTGCAACAGGATTTCCGGTCCAAGTTAGGGGAATTTCACTAGTATGGCACAAATTGGTGCAAATGCATAAATACCAGGTGTGTACACGCTTTCATCGGTCGGATGAACTGACAAGTTTCATCTGGAAGTTTCGGTTTACCATAGTTTTTTGTCTCGTCCATGATCTCAGCACTGTCGTCAGGACTCATGAGATCGGAACTGCGTTGTCTACCCTTACTTTTATCATCTTTCAGCGAGAATGTCAAGATTATCTCAACACACTTGTGCGCGCAATACTTCCCGGGTGTTTCCGAATGCTCTAAGACTATCCGTCGAAGTGCATCTAACAAGTTGCTCACGCACAAAATATGACTGCAGGTTTCAACTGTTGAGTAAGTAGTAATCGGACACCTGACGGCATCTTCACCTCTTGGTCGGCAAACAGAAACTATGGGGATTGGTGAGTTAACGCATGTGTTACATTGTGTTATGCTAGGAATCGCGTTCGTTTGCTGGGTCCAGTTGAGCAACCTTCTCGTTCATGAGAGGTAATAAGCAGCCTCTTACTAGGTCGGTACTTCTTCTTTATTGAACGGTTGTCTCGCGGGTGGCATTTTGCTGTTCACGTTCAACGTATGTTTAGAAACCTGTAAACTCCACGTACTAAGATGCGTCAGAAGAAGAAATCATGATCTTGATGGGGTTAATCAGAAGCACTTTCAGTAGTTGATGAATGCTGCTTCTGCAGTTATCATATCCACCTGTGCAGACGAGACGGTCTTGCACCATTCACCTAAGTGGTTAATGGGAACTACAATAGACCGATTGCTCCGAGGTGTCTCAGGCAGCGGCCCTTTAAGGCAAAAGACAACCCGCTCATCATGGTATGAGGCAGTGGTACTCTCCAAGGAGGCTCGACGTACTACTTAAGGGGTTCTTCAGTCAACGCCACTTTTTGAAAGAATGACAGAACAGCAACACACTGTTGCATTGACCAGACCTCCAACATCCTTGTCGTGTGGTCACGTCATGCTTATATTTAGGTGGCAATTTTCTCTGTACAGGCATGCTGATTTAAGGAATTTTATTCTAAGTGGGTGTGCGTTGATCAGAATAACGAAGTCCGTCATCTTCAGCTTAACGTCCAATCGACCAAACTCAGACTCATAGTATTTACCTTCCGTTTGTTGACTTGTTTGTCTCTCCTTACGGTTCCACCGGCTCTGCTAGACAAATGTCCAGACTTTCTCGTACCGGTCTGCACGTCTGATCCAGAAATGACACACCTTAAAAAGGTCACCACGTTATGCGCAAGATGACACCGTGAGCGCTTCGTTTTTAAACCAACATCTTTACGGCGGTCCATCATTAACTTTAAATTGTTACTGTTCAGATCTTCCTCGAACTTTGCATCATCCAGCCAAGCCTATTCCGGAGATCGGATCAAGCAGTGTATTTGGATCAAACGTTCGGATGCCGCCGATGCGTTTAAAACCAGAAAAACATAAATGGAAACTCATACATTCCCGAACGTACTGCGAAGGCCGTTTTCACTGGATCGCTTCCTTCGGAATTCGTTTGCCAATAGTCCACTCCCATATCTAGCGAATCGAAATGCTTGGCTTCGCTAAGTGCGTCTAGAATGCACCTCAGTCTCGTCATCTGAAATAGGTATTTTTCCTAATTCGATTGTGTTCACTACATTGTATAACCGTAGATCGCCTCCGTTCACTTCCAATACAGTAGTTGGGCAGCCCGTGGAGTGCATGAAATTCGGAGTAAGCTTTGTTGTGGCACGTAGTGGATGATCTTAACTATCTTACTTTATGAATGTGTAGAGGTTCCTCGGGGAGTTATCGTGATTGCTGTTGCACCCATTGTATTTACTCCATTCCCCCGCAAGCTTCTATCAACTAGTTTTGCTCCATTCAGGCCAATATGTGTGACCGAAGTCTAATTACTGAATACGGACAGTTTAAGCTTCACGAAATGTCAGAACCTCCACTCGGGCAAACCGCCTCAAGTATTTGGCATTCGACTTCTGAAGATTCCATGGTGACAAGGAGAGAGAAGTCAACCTCTGGTCAGTTTACAACTCGGAATCAAGGAGAGCCGCACCTGGCGGTTCTGGCTGGAGGTTGCGTGAAACCAGCTCACATTTCAGCAAATCCACTTCTACCAGCCCCTCATGCGTTTAAAAGGTGATTATTCGTGTGTCCAACACACTTCGCTGCACATCAGCAACAGAAACTGTAGACAATCACATTTTTGGACTGAACAAGCATCTTCTCTTTTACGTCAAGAGAGAGCATGCGTCTATTTGTGAACCAGAATCACGGTCTTGCGATCGGAACGGTTCTTAGTAATGCGCTATACAACCTACCGTTCAGAACATCTGCTGCTTTATCGCTCTTGAATGACAACTGGACGAAAGCCAGTTCCTTTTACACTCGACCGGCTACAAAACATGGTGATCCTTTTGTCATGTTCTTAGCAGTCAACCTCTTATCATAGTGTTTATTCAGGACGCTAAAAATATGCGCGAACTCTTGTTCAATATAGTCCTCGAGACACATTTTCTTTGTTCCATTTGTGAGGCTGTGGATAAGATTTCTCTTTCGCTTCAAGGGCCCAAATCTGCAGAAGTTGAGGTATTACCCGGTCCATTCAAGTACATTTTGAATTGCTTCGGTGAGCAGATTGCTTGCGGTCTACACCATACCGATCGACCGGCCCTTTTGTAATTCACAAGCCTGAGAGATACTGTACGTGTGTTAATCATCATAATAATATTGCCCACTGGCTCGAAGAAATTTTAGAACCCGTGCAGCAACGTCTGCGTCAGCACAGCCTTTGTGATATTTTTGAATTCGTGGCCACCAAAAACCTTAATTTTGATATCAAGTTTGTGTGCTCTTTTGATGTGGCCCCATGGGATACAAACTTGCCACTGGTGGAAGTCACTGACTAATTGGGGCGTCTGAAATTAGACTACCGTCTCGATCAAACGCACAGAGGGCCCGCCGGAAAAATAACACAGCGTCAGGTTGATCAACTTGAAAATAAAATAAAATCCCCAACTACTCATCAGTAAGCTAAAATATCGCCTTGCAGGTTCAATGAGATCAGTGATCTCGACCTGTGTCGGAAGTTCTAATCGCGTGGTTATCGACTGGAGTTAACAGGTCAGTTACTGTGTCTTCTCTGGAGACGATAGGGCAACCTGATCATTCCTCACGAGCGAGAGTGGTTGAGCGTTCGGATTTGATAGTTCGGTCGTGCCTAATTTGAGGCCAGTGCGCAGTGGTCAACACAGTTGCCTCATGAGAAGGGTGGCCGGATTTCAAATCACGGCAGTGGCAAGGATATGCACTACTGATGAGCTCTACTGAAAGCAAAACTTGAGTCTAGTGTCTCGTTTGAAGCTTGCAAATTTTCTGAGTTGAGTCGCATGATGCGAGCTCCCCCAGAAGGCCGAAAAGCTGGGAAACCGATAACTCTTGGTTCAACTAATTCTGGCTTAACCAAGTAATTACTTACTAATGAGCATCAGCACAACACACAATATATTTTTTCATACCCGTTCTGTTTCTGGTTCGGAATCACTGAAGTTCTTACAAGGTCTAGAACTCCTTTCGTCCACCACTCACCTGTCCATAAACGCACATTCTATTCACTTTGAGTTAAAAGTGGCAGATTGTCCAACCCAACCGTTAGGTTGATAGGATTGGTTTGGTTACTTCCTATTCATCCGACTGTAACTCTGTTTTTCTCAAGCTTTGATGAACATCTATTTTTTAATCTTCAAAAGTGGATCTGATGTCAATGTTCTCGAAAACACATTCGTCAAAATGTTTTTATTTCGAATTATCGCCTGAGTGTTTAGAGCATAGTAAGCAAAAGTAAGCATAGTAAGCTAAACTGTATGTATCACTTGAGATACGAAATTTTGAATATACGGAAGATTCGCGGAATTGATATGCAAATATTAACGCAAACCTATAATGTGTTGCATGTGACATAATTACACAATTATACAAATGAATTGATTTACATTCAACTGAAATACGGATGAATGATTCACCAAAATGTTCTGAAAGCTGGTTGCTTTTCTGTAAGTCCCATCGTTTTTAATATGATTAAAATCAGAAATGAAATTTTTATCTATCCGAGTGACATTCACAGATACCAGTACCACAGAATTGTCAACTAACCTACTAACTTAGAGAAACGGAAAGACCAATATCACACCCGTACCGTTCATTGAATGCATCATATCTCCAGCTTTTAAGATATAAGAAAGAAAATCACTCATCCCAGACATGTTCTTACAACCTAATAGTAAACATCTCAGAAAGAATTATCAAAATATTGTGAAACGATAGCAATCGGAAACACTGTTCACAATTAACTGGTCTTATCTGTGTACCAGTTGAATATTTCCTGAAAGCTATCACAACGAAACTTTTCCGCCCTGTAAAAACTGTCCACGCCAGGATATCTGAATTATTATCATCTAATTTGACGCTCATTGTTCAGACAACAAACCGAGCTAATCGACTACTCAACCCTCACGACTGTGAACAAAATTCATAAGATTACAGTCACAGCAAACTGGTTTACCACAATCTGAATACTCTTGATATTGGTCCTACCAATGCCGTTATCAGTTTCTATTTCCAAATAAACGATTTTAAGGGTTTAAAAGTAGCACCACAAAAGTATATTAGGACATGTTTTCTGCAGTTCAAATTTGTGATGTACCTAGTATAAGGCGCGGTCGAAACAGATCAAGTATATGGGGTTGGACGTGGATTACGAGTGACGCCGAAGTCATACACGGGTATCATGTACAAACGTACATTCAGTTGATCCTGTAAGCTGAATACGAAAAAATCAATGTCGATCTATTCCTGTATCATCAGCTCTTCACGCGTTATACAATACAGTCTTTAATATACCTAATGCCTTCCATTCTGACTGAATGCTTCAGTGTAAAGATATTTCACCGGCCTAAATTATCGGGATTTACGACCAAATAAACTCATAAAAACGCCCCAAAGTAAAACCGATCTATCGGCCAGATTTCAACATCGTTAGTTTTCATTCTCAACATTGTTTCAGCCAATTCTGCCACAAGAGAGTTGCAGTTGTCAGGTTTACCCAATTTAAGATTCCCTCTCGGTCGCAGAAACAACCTTAGTCCCACGTCAGTTGTTTTATACAAAGCTTAGCTAGGTTTGATATTGAACCATTCGGGAAAGAAAGCTCATTTTTACAGTTATTGGGGCCTATATTTGAGATACCGACGCGTCCATGAAAAAATTTGGGGAACGGTGTGCTCCAGAGTTTTCAGTAGACTTGGCAAGATGCTGTCAACATCTCAATGAATCTAAACAGTCCTATATGAAACCGTCTCATTAAACAGGACCACAAGAAGGAATCACCCAAGCATCTCGGAAAAAGAACCAATTGACAGTTGTTCAATGACTTGTAAAGTGACATCATGCACACGTTTCCTGCACCTGCCCATAGCTTCTAAATTTGGTTACAGCTGGCCGAAAATCTGCATAAGTTGCAGCCTGCAATTAAGCAATCAACTCGGCATTGCTATAGAGTTCGGAAGCCTACCAGACCGAATGCCTATCGTTGCCCAGATTGATTCAAGTCGCAAAATACAGATAACTGACGACCTGGGATTTACAGGGAACCGTAGAATTTACGTAAACTATAAAGAGATTTTTAGAGGCAGAACAGCAGTTACTTGTCCTTCATCCGTGCTTTTATCTCATCTCTTGCCGGCGTTTATTAATCACTAACCGCTTACGACGCAGCTGGAGATCCGTGAGAGTGGTTGTTAGTCAGACACATGGTTATGGATGATATTTAACTATGATCACTATTGTTACAGAAAACATTTGAATTTTTCGCTACTGTGCAGTAATAAGTAGGCATAGGCAAAGTGACAAAATTTTGTATTCCTGAATGCATGAAAGATGAAGCGAACAGTTAGTTGACTTCGTGTTCCGCTATGCAATAATTAAAAATCAAATTTATGACGCACAGATAGCCTAGTCTCGGCACAGGATTCGACGCTAACTCATATATATATATAACGTTATATTATAACCAAAGAATGATAATAAATTTCTCATCAGATTTCGCAATTAGAAAAATATGTGCGATTTCTGTGGACAATTAGAATGTATCAGGAAAAGTTTTACAATGTGTGACAGATCAAAGTCGAATGGATTGAGGTTTTCGTGAGAATGGTGGCATAAATAACAGCCCTGAAACACTGGACGTGTACACGGTTATAGTGCTTACACCAAACATTTTCGTTTAGTTATACTTTTGACAAACACGAATTCTGCATTCGTGTCGTCCAAATGGTTCTGCCAGAAAGGTCACAGCTGGCACGGTTCACCATTATCTTTATCTTGTAATTTCTAACGACAATCATTGATTGTGTTTCGTAATGTGCAAACCAAGTCCAAAATATACTCTCATGCAAACGTGGGCGCCAAGTGAAAGCAAACGCATGAATCAATATATGGATCGGAAGTCTTCACTAAGCGATCACGACCGATCAGTGGGAACCAACCCACCTACGCCCAGGTGCGGTAGGCCGGGCAGTTAGTCAATTTCGGGGTGGATATTACACGGGCACAAACATATCCACCCAGATGGACAACGTGCACTGTGAATCCCTGGCCACATCAACCATGATACTACAATATATATTATTCATGTTCCCGCTACCAGTTGGATGCCACTGGTAGATGATTGAATTTAAATATCTAGAAGACCTCAGATATTAGCTGCGAATGTGGAAGCATGTAACTTCCAACGAGTGGATCTGTGGCAGCCTAAAAATTAATGTTTTTATCAACCGGCGTGCACGGTTCATCATAACATTTCGAATATAACAAATCGCAAATTCTGAGGAACAACAGGGTCACGGAAATGACCATCCAGAAGCAAAGCACTGTGGACAGCCGATGCTGTCTATCTGTCCTGTTTAATTATTAAGTCACGTTTAGCAAGACAGAAAACACTGGTGCGAAACATGTGCCCATATATGGATTCTTCGGAAAAAATTCATCACATAAGACATTTTATATTACATTTCCATTGTCCACCAATCAGTTGCAGTGTGTAAAACGCGAGGCACTTGTTTACATCATACAAACACCATGTAAAACATTGGTGTACTATTCAGTCAGCCAGTCAACGTGCAGCTGAGTGTGAAAACGCCAAGAATGCATACCAATCATTTACTTTCAGTTGAAACGACTACTTGTTCGGAGGTTTTGGTATCACGCAGACGTGGTAAAAATTGAACAAACACTTGTAAAATATCTCCACTGAAAATGTGATAAATTCAGTAAATGATCTTTTACCTGTAGTTTGATAAGGATACTGTCGGTAGTGCACATGAATAACAGACACCCAGGTTGCAATAGTTTCGAATGGATCATGTTCGTTCGTCAAGGATAATGAATGGAATGCATGTTCCGTTAATCTCGAAAATTACCCTGACCGTTTACTGATTTGACTCGGAATCCTTTCGCATTAGTTGGTAATCATCCGAATTTACACGGCACTCTGAATAAAATTCGGCTCTAATACATTTCTCATAAATGTGGCGTAATTGAATCAAAACGTCTCTATTTCTATTAATGAGAGGTTTGACCTCAGTTTTACTTGTTGCTCTTTTCGTTCCACCCCGTCAACAATGTTTCATTTAATTGTTGTGTATTTAGCTTGTTGGTGAATAACCGCAGATGAGCTTGTTCGCTAGGCTGTTTCCTCTCTCTAAATTCCTCACCATTCATATTACAATAGTCACAAACATGTGGAATCCAAATGATCCACTGGGCACAACTGTTAGAACAAGCTTGATAAATTTCCCCCGATCAAAAACTGTGATTTCTTAACAGTAACTAGAAAATGTGATTAGGATCCACCCAGTACAGTTCGGTTAAGTAATGCACACTGTGCTGTTCTGACTGAGAGAGCTCACAAACAGCCTAACGGCAACTTCTTCCTAAAGACCGGCCCAGTTAGTTCAGCAACAAAGTGCTTACGCACAGTATCTGATAGCTTGACAATCTGTCACTTATCAGCATTACTATGTCATGAGATATATCTGCTTTATAACAGGGCTCGGATTTTTCACAGCCAAACATGTTCAAATTCTCTTTCGTAAACCGCTTTGTTCCAGCCGCTTAATGACATAAACACTAGGAATGCGAATATGCTGTTCTTAATCTAAGACCTTAAGATATACTAGTTTGAAATCTCATTATTAATTCAGGCGCAACAATCCGGATGAATCCAGGTTTAGTGATACACCAGTAAACATATATAAAACTTATGAATATTAAACAAACGGTCTTATCTAGTTTATGCCTTCGTATGATTTGGCGTGACAGTGGATTGAATTCTCATCCACAACGTGGATCTAAACTGACCCTTACACAAGTTAATTTGACCTTAATATTCAGTTTGATTAAATATACAGAAAATAAATCCAGTTCTTGCATTAAATGTACATCCATAATCTAGACCAATAATTTGCCATCCTCGAAAAATGTATCCAACATTTAAATCAGAAACGCCCTAAACAATGTAAACTTGGTCCAGCAGTGTGAACAACGATAAGTCACATCAACTTGGGCCCATAAAGGAATACAACCTGACTAGGGCTACCAAAATAAGTCACTCATTTGATTCGTGTCTAGGGTTATAAGTTGACAACACCTGCGTGTATCGTCCGTTTGTTTCCAACAGTTGCCTGGACGGTTGTCGACGAATGCATGTAGCATAACTTGAATGAGTTTTTTTTCAATATTTAAAGCAAGGCATACTATAATACACCAACCAGTAAAGGTTGTGTTTAACTGAAGAAAAAGTACACTGTCCCCAAATACCAACCTCAAGCATTTTCAGAATTTGGAAAACTGGTCCAAATGGTATGTACACCTAGCTTACAACGACAGGGTCAGATTGCTCCAAGCCCTCGTGAAACGTGACTTAAGAATGTACTAATCCTTTTAAGAATTCACGTGCGATTTTTACGTGCAACCCGCTGTCATCACGTGCACTGCATGATCGTCACTTGAGTAGTAATGTATGAACGATCAGCACACCAGTTGATATGTCCTTTACAAGAAATTCAAATCTTAACACTTTGGGAACACACAGGCTAGAGGTATTAAATGAGAAATAAAACTAAGGACACGAAAGTGACTAACAGAATGTTTGTGATTCCCGATGCAGGTTAACAAAATTTAGCAGCGAATTCTGAATGTCTTTAAGCAATAACGACTTAATCATCATCATAATTGCAGCGTTTCGAATAAAAAAGGCTATGTGAAGTTATGGATATTTTGTAAAGCAATCTAGCTGCTATTGTTTATTATTCTGCAGTTGAACTACGTTCACGTGAGATATCACCATTATCTATCTGGCATGCGCATACACTCAATGAAGACAGTCACTGTTCACAGGTCAATGAATAGACCTTTCGATCGAGTACTGTGTCCCGGTTTTGTTGAAGTAATACACTCATGACTTTACTCAATCTGCGTTCATCTCAACGCTGTACGTCGATGGCACTTTGTTCCCCGTCATTTCTCTGGACAGTTACCTGAATACAGCCTGTGTTCCGACTTTCTGCCAAGAGCGATCCTCTAACACTTCGAATGGAAGCGAACAAGTCTGAACAAACCTTCAACGTGGAACAAAATAGACTTACCAATGTGTAATTCACGTTGGCATCAACCAATAAGCAATCTCCTGTATTTGGTTATTCTCCCCCCCCTGGAAGACAACTAGATCACAGTGATTTACCAAATTTTCTCTGAAGCTCATTTTGGACCTTGCATCACAAGACTGCCTAGTCTAGGAGTCAAAACATGACCTACCTTCTGGTCCTCACTTTAACCTATGGTGAAACAACTAATAATGGTGGACAGTAGAGGATTTCGGTTGAGTTACTGTGTCTTCTCTCGACAAGATCGGGAAACCTGATCATTACTGACAAGCGCAGGTGGTCGAGCGCTCACATACGATGATCCGGTGGTGCCTAATATGAGGTCAATGACACAGTGTTCAACACGGCCCTGGCAAGGATATTTACTACAGATGAGCTCTAACAAGAGCAACTGAAAATGTGACAGCTACGATCAGTCGTGAATGGTGCGCAACACTACACTCCCAATGAAGCATTATCATCTTAGCTTGGAAAACACGGCTGCAATCTTCGTTTTCTCTGCTGGTAGATAGAATGTTTACTTCCAAATTGGTCAGGCATCTGTCAGGTCAAAGATTAACTGTTTGGCTATACCAACCTCTAGTCACGTGACCTCTGGGTTTATTCTCTCGAATCTAGGTTGGATATGTGAATGGAACTACGAATGATGAATCCGTGGACAACTACGATAAACTCTAACATGAGATCACTTCGGCAACGGTCACTGCGAAATCTTGGTACGGAAGCGGATGGCGTCCAACGTGCGTAAGTTAAAAACCGTTCGTGAGTAAGGGCAACAAAATCTTTCCAATTTCTAACTTTTGCTAACCGCAAACAAAACAGTTTAACAAATTTCTCGACTGAATTTTCAGTTGGTGGACATTTATAAACCCCGTAACTCCTGCTTTCTTTCTGCAAGACCTGGCGGTTTTGGTTGCCATTGCCGCCCGACATCAATCAAAATGAATCCACCGACACAAGAGCCAAGAGTGCGTTCAAGAAGTCGCCTCGGTTTTTACTTACTATGATGGCGCCACGTAGCATAGAAACTCGTCTGTACACCTCATACACGCAGTGATTCGAATTTCTGACTGATTGTACTGACGCCTTCTCCGATAGTATTTTCAATCGATCATTCTAACAAGCACCGTGACGTCCTGTATTGCACAACAAAGGCAAACCACACACGTACATCATGCAATTATCGTTATACTGTTATATTACGCAAAACGCCTGAAACGAGTTCACGTTTTGGTTGTTTGGTGCAGAATCCGATTTGGATGAGTCAACTTCTAAATGTTCAGAATTGGTGGAGAAGTAAATGAAAGCAAATAACTGTGGTAGGTTTTCGACTACACACTCGACAGCTCGACATTTTCCAATAGCAGTCTTCCTATCACTACTTCAAATAATGAAACGTAACATATTATCTAAGAAGCAAATTTTGCACGTTGCATTTGTCGTTGTGTCATTGTTGTTTGTTTCCTCGCATTCTTTGCACAGTATACGCGCGATACACTTTTGAAATCTTGAACATGCTAAATTCCACTATCTCGTTAAGTTTCGTAGATATCCATGACTCTGAGGTTGGTGATTGCTGCTGTCATGTGAATGTGTTCGGGCTTCTAAGTTCATTTTGAACGTGTGCAACGTTGCCTGTGCCCGGTCTATAAGCCAAACCAGACACTCGCGTCCCAGTACTTTTTTTCAAAACATACAAAATAATGTCTGCCAACCTGAGGAATAAAAATGCATAGGTATGAAGAGAGAAAACTGCTGGTTGCATGACCGCTAATGGGGAGAACAGAATGTCCGTGATGCATATTTTTGAGAGGAAGGTTAATTGTAACTGATTTGTAAAATATTCTGTCGTATTAATTTTAAACAGACGTTGCACTGGTATTCTCTTAGCACACACAGACAGCATCAGAACGTATCTAGCTAGGTATCGAGGACATATACAGTACCTCTCAAATACTCTCGAATATTTTCACACAACTCGTGCTGTAGATGGTCAGAATTCATTAATTTCTTACTCATAAGGATACCCCAAGGCTACAGAGTATGGTAATATTTCAAAAGTGAATGTGGTCCTTATTTTCAGTGAGTCTAGTCCCTGTCATCTTGCGCAGGCACACAGTCATCCGAAAATATGCTCAGTGTTCAGTGACTAATCAAAAGTAGCTTTCACTTACCAAAGCTCAACTCTCACTGTGGCACACTACTAAGACTCTGTTTATGTGATCTTAGACGGCCGGTACCCGTATCTTCACGAAGATGCATCATCGTTACTGAAGCGTCACCTAACAGAAGAGGTGACCCAACTCAAGCGCTCGTCGGTTCACTACGAGAGCTGACGTGTTTGTACACGGAAAGAAGGCAAACCAAAGATGGTTCAGCAAACTCAGAACCGAAATTAGATAGCTCCTCAGTGACTCAGTCTTGTATCTTGTGTCATTTACAAGAGATGAAGGCCTGGTATCGGTATTTCGAGAGTAATCTAATAGTCTTCGATACTATGTCGTTTATGACTGGACAAAGCCTGAAGAAAAGGACATGGATACCAGGCTGTCGCAATGTCCAGACATTTTTGGCGGTGAAAGACAAGAATTGTGAACGAACTAATTGAATCAGGCAGCCTTCAGCAACCAAAACACGTACACTGAATAGAGACACTGCCACGAGAGTGAGTAGCCCACGAAAACGTCCCATTGACGATATGAAGTGTCTCGGCTATTATCGACAAGTGAAAGCTGGCTTCGCTGGAAGAAATCCGTCGTTTGCAACCTTACTAACTCCCACCTTTTCATCACTTGCTATCACGTTGGATCTCATGAACACCGCACTTCACACGTTCGCAAAAGATAGATATTTGAAACATGTGGCGACGTCGTCAAAAGTTCCGCTTATACAGCGGAACACTGACCAACTGATTAAGTTTACGCATATTCCGGAGCTGAATCCATTTTAAAACATTTCTGTGCATCAAAACCGAAGTGTGCACGGCTAGTAATTTCGCTTGATTGATTCTGTCTAAGGTACTTGGACTGGAATTCTACTAACTAACCTTCTGTTTGGGACAAGCAGCATAAACCACAAACCACACAGATGCCTCCATTAGAGATGCGGGCTACATTTCAGAGTGAACCCTGAATAGGGGTGTCCTTAAAATTGTGAGACGAAACAGGTTTAATTCGACCCAGTATTTGGATTCCTTGCAAACGCCGAGATGTGGTGATGGTTTCAAACACAGTGTATTCTACACTTACAGTTGTGTGCAAGGGAGAGGTTGTTGGTCGTACACACAATCGAGATGTCGGAGGAAACATGGCATATCAAAGAAGACAACATAGTTCGAACTATTATGAAAGGAATAGTATACATTCTCAACTTAACTTCCAGTTGAGATATTCTCACTTATTGATTCAGTGTTGTGTTGAACAATTAAACTTACGAAAATAATATATATTTGCGTTTGATTAACTACGTGCATCAAGATGCAGTATGTACCTACTGCAAAGCTATCCATAAAGTGTTCACGTGTTCACCAGATCTGTTTCGACTGTTATCGACCTCATAAGCGAGCAAAAGTAGACCGTCTCCCATAAGGAATGTTAGCAGACTACGTGCAATCCCTAACCAACCACCGTAAATGATTTGTTCCCCATTCAACAGTGAATCGTTTCAAGCCGAATAACATACTTTGCACATTGGACACACCTGCAGTCAGCATCCAACTTGGATGCAAAAAACCTCCAAAGGTACCAACATCCTCCAGTACCAGTTTGAGTATTCCGCCATGAATTGAGTGTAGTTGCAAAAAACCGAACGCTCACAAAGATTCACAAAGCGACATGGCTCCATAATTAAAACCAGACAAGCATTCATCGATAAGAATGTATTCTAATATCAACAGGCGGTTAATATCATTGGGTGCCTATCCAGGTGTTATGTGAATAACAGTTCTACTATTGCCTGCTAAGACGCAGCAAACTGTGCTGGACACAAATGTTGTGCACAAATTGCCACTGAAACATTTCGCAAAGTTGTTGATGGGTACGTTGTCTTATGTAACTGTACGTAGGTTATTTTTCGTGGTATACATCTGGTGAGACGACGACCAGAACTGTGCACTGGCATCAGTGGCTATCCGTAGTATAATACGTTTCGAGTCAGCCTCTGAAACCCTGTTGTCAAAACCTCCAAGATTGATTCAAGGATTTCTGCGCTTGAGGTCAGTGAAAGTTCAAATTTTGCGCCATGCTGTTTCGTCCCCATCCAGTCAAACATTCACGAATAAATAATCCAGCAATGCCCACTGCTATCTTGGCAGTTGTGGGAACGTGGAAATCGGTGTTAACTCTGATGTGTGTACCTAGACCACAGCACTCAATTGACATAAGTCCTGTTTAGGGAACAGCAATTGGAGTTATGGTAATTAGTAATTTTGTCTGTTCATGTTTGCGAAATAAGGTGAGAACGTACGCAATCCAGGATCGATGACTTGTGTGTCTTGCTCTAACTGTTTTGATGGTCAGTTGTAAATCTACTTTGGTTGTGAGCGCACTCTATGTGACCACGCGAGTAGAGAATGAATTCCAGGACTGAATGATCCGCAAATTAAATGAGTCGCGTTGTGGCAGGTGGAGAGCTCGCGTTGACACAAATAGCATTGAGGTGCAAACTGTCGTGAAAGTCTACTCGATTCATCACTTATGTAGTGCTCGACACCATGGAATACCTGAAAAGGCCCAATCTAAACGCCACTTCAATATACCACATCAGGATTGGACG
>QNGE01002604.1:5941-51036 GCA_008508345.1 Paragonimus westermani
TTGTTTGCAAGGTGTAGGCACCTTGATGCTGAACGTTTGAATAGGGACGTAGTCATTTTCAGTAGTTAGGTCCCTTCCCGTCCCCTTCTTTTTCGTTCTCTCTTTCTATATAGGGTTTGCTGTTTCTTCATGGTTGTGTGGCAGTTAAGCATTAGTGTGAACCACTGATGTATTGCTGTCTATGATGATGATGATGATGTTATTGATAAACAGATTGGGAATAACACAACGTTACGAGCAAGTTGTAATACTCTACGTTTCAACCACTTCGGGTGGCCTTCCTCAGGAGTGTTGCACTTTCTCGAACGTCAACTTACCCAAGGGTCTTGAACACTTTTGAGTGTTCCCGAATAGGTGTGTCGAAATCGAGCACTCTTCCCTAGTTTGCTGCCGTTGGCCTCAGACTAGACTAGAACGTTCCTACAAATATAGTTTAGTTACAAACTCCGCTGCGTCCTTCTACTTCGATGTCGAGACTACAGGAAGATTACCTTTTACGAAAAAAAGTTCTACACTGCCAGTGGACAATGCTCAAATGCATCCCAACGTGTCTACCATACTTCATCCGTCTCGCGTATTTTAGTGTGCTCACACACTGCAAACTATGACTATAGCCAACATCGTAAACGTTTGCGGTGGACATCGTGGAAGGGTCAGGCTGGAATCCATCAAAGGAATCGAGAACGGGGTCATTTTCAAACGAACTCACCAACCAGCCGTGACAGCCAGTCTCAATTAGGATAAAATGGACAAACAGGAATGACAGATGACTGCTCCCAACGGACTGAGGCGATAAAATCGGAGTCCGGATATGACACGTAAAGTCAGTGTCTTCTTCGACTCCTAAGAGTTAGTGAAGTCCGAAGTCCAGCTCGGTCCACGGGACTTGCGAAGAGTACCAGTGGTGTCCGGTTTTTTGCGCTTGTAAGCTTCAACGATTCCACCGTGCTGCAGCAAGCAGAAAGGACAACCATTTGCATCCGTTTCAGAATATGATTGACTTCAGCTGATCGAATTAAGACAGCACAGACAACCGACTACGTAGTGGACAAGCGTGCATGTGCTTGATCATCGTCCACTAACAAATTAAAACACCCCTCCTGAAGAGCAATCGAAACGCAGTCTCAATAGGCGTCGGGCTAAAGAAGGCAGTAGAGTTTGGAAACAAACTGTATACCTCCAGTAATGTTTGGAAATGCGATATGTAGTTGGCTCTAGCCTAGTCTGGGACCAACAGCTGCAGCCGAGGGAAGGAAGGAAAGAAGTGTGAAGTGGGCCCCAGCCCACTCAGCGGCACTCGAAGGCTTGACAAGTGAAAACGGCGTAAAACCTTTGAGTGCGTCAAACAACGCTTTAGAAGGTGCAGATTAAGCGACCCTGAATAACATACGAGTCGTTAGCAAAATGGCCAACATTCGCTGCGTGCAGTTAGTTAAGCTACAGAAGTGACACTAAATTCGTATGAGGTCTCTTATGGGGAGCTTACACAGAATCGTGCACAGAACAGACAAGCGAGAAAACACGGTTGCACCCGACATCCTTAGAGAACCCACACTTCTTTCCTTCCTTCCCTCGGCTGCAGCTGTTGGTCCCAGACTAGGCTAGAGCCAACTACATATCGCATTTCCAAACATTACTGGAGGTATACAGTTTGTTTCCAAACTCTACTGCCTTCTTTAGCCCGACGCCTATTGAGACTGCGTTTCGATTGCTCTTCAGGAGGGGTGTTTTAATTTGTTAGTGGAAGATGGTCGAGTGTGTGCACAATTGTCCGCAATTACGATATTGAATTCAAAAGAATCTTTAGTCTTGTTCACATAAAATTAGTCCCGTAAAACTGTTTTTACCTCCACGTCAGGAATTCATTCAGTTGGTGAATTATCGAAACCAACAGCCAATCGGACACTCATCATGGATAAGAACCGTAGGTGAACAAGAACCTGCTGCATAGATCTGATTGGTAGATAGCCATGCTATTATGGCCTTGTTCCAACCTCAACCATTAATCCACAAATTCCGGTCCAATGTACCTAGATCTAGTCGGTTTATCTTATTCAGTACCAAGCGGACGCATGTTGGCCTGCAGGGTGAGCTCTGAAAACGTAATGTGACAGCGCTGTCAAGGATTACAGCAAGTACCAGAAGCTGTTCACTGGTTTTATTGGTTTCACCGATTTCGTGTGGGTCAGAAAACACTGCACTTGTGGGGTGGGTTGGCCTCCGCTTTTCAAGTACGTGTTTGCGTTCTTCAATGATCTCTAGCCTTCTGGCAACTTCCGCTTGTGGCGTCCTCTTAGAATGGCTTAAGTTTTGTTGGTATTTTGTTGTTTGTTTAGCCAATGGTATGTTTTATTTCCACTAATTGGAATTTCCTCACTTTTCCTTTCCGCGCGCTGTACACAAAATGTCTGCTGGCTGTACAGTTGATTTTCCTCGGTCGTGGCACTATACATAATGTTGCCCCGTTCGTTGTCCTCTGAATTGTTACTGTTTGGTATATTCACCGTATCCGGTGCAATACTTTGTGAGAGAGCCACCCGCACAGTCTAATTCTCACGTTGTTGCGTATACTGCTCTAGTAACTCCATTAGTACATTCGTTTGAATGCATCCCAACAACTTTTGAATCTGTTTGGCAACAATAACTCACAGGAATTGCCGCGCACCCCCCCCGCTGTTCTCTTCGTTTGTGTGAAGTTTTTTATTAGTGAAGTAAATGCACTGCGAAATGTTTCACCTCCCATACCTGCTGAGATACCGATGCCTCACGTTCGTCATGCCACACCGCGTGTGCAATTATCTGTCTGTCATCGTCCAAGCCTACTCTCTAGCACTGTCCCTTTCGCGTGTGGTGGCGTGTTTCGATTGTGCCTAAATGAAGCACATGTTCGAATACAGCCTTGACTACTTCCAGTTTGTCTCCATGTAAAGGGCATGGACGTGAGAAGACCGAAAGACCACCTGTTGTGTAATGATACATTATGTCGTGTCTAACCGTCTCGGTGTGTCGGCAGAGTCGAGCTAGAGAAGTAAAGTTTGCAGCAGTACTGCGAGAGACTGTGTAGATGGAGGATCGGGCAGGATGCTCGCTGAGTCGGTCGTCGACTGGACGCCGTTTACTTTGCGTGCAGTGGTGCTTCCAATTAGCTCTCGCCTCCCGACATCAAGAGAAAGGTTAAAATGTGACAGGAAGTCGGTAGCAATCAGTGGTGTCTGAAGGGCGGTATGCAGGAATATCCGTTGGAAACGTCACCGGCGACCGAAATCGACAGTGAGAGAACGTTTTCCGAAAGCTTCGATGTGACTTTGACTTGGCGGCCTGTAAAGCTTATTGGGCAGGTTGAAGTCGATCGGTTGTCGCCGTGGAATAACTCTGAGCTGGTATCGATGAGGAAGCGCATGCTGTTCGATGAACCCCTGATATAAGATAGGCGAATAGTACCTGCCGGATCAGCGACAGTCATCGTCGCTATTGGTCGGCCTACCGGTTTGCCAGGGATACGTGGCGAGATCGGAACGTAGATTATTGGATGCACTTCTTTGTCTTGTGCCAAAAGTTCCTACGGTAGCAGCACCACCTTGATCTGCCGCTAGAGTTAGATCGTAAATGGCTTCTGGGTGAGTGCCTCTTCGGCTTGTTGATCTGCATAATCACCCTGTCCAAATAGTGGCTGCTGTATCAAGGGTTTTTGGCAATCGTCAGCTGTTGAGACCGAAGGGGACGATTTGGAAACGATTGTAAATGTGGCACACATCAGCCATTAAAAATTTTCCCATACCTTGTCCGCAAGTGATGTTGATTTGTCGACTGAGCTGCCCTCATCTATGGCAGCAAGAATGTGTTGTACAGCAGATGGCAAAATTTTGACCACAACTATTCTAAGATTGCGTCATCAAGCTTCCAAGAACCTGAAAGGCCTCTCATACAGTTGGCAACTCGTTCTCGTAAGTCTCGTGAACCGTTGAACGAGCGACTGTGGTATTTATGCCCGCGCAGATCGTGGGAATCAGCATTCGAATAACGTGGCGGGGAAACCCCACGTCATTGTGTGGTGCGGTAGCGTAGATAGTATTCCGCGTCCATCTCCGATGGGGTTGAGTGGAAGAAACGGTGATAAAAACAACCGAAACAAAAGAACTAGGTGGTGGGAGTAATAATTAAACATTATTGGGAGTCAGTACATCATTAATGGATGGTTAGTGCAAAGCAACCGAACTGTACACAAACCGAGGTAAAACAATATTTTAAAACGTTTTGTAGAAGGACAGCTAACGACCTCGAGAGGAAGGATGTTCGAACGTTTAGTAACCCTGAGAGAAAAGCGTTGTTTCCTGAGAAAGGTGCAGGGAAGGAGCTTGCAGAGCTTTTCACGTACGTGCCGACCGTTATCAGCCGTTATGAGGAAGAGCTGTTTTACTAAATCTGCACCAATGAAAACGTATGCCATGCAATCATCGAATTCGAGATCATCACAGACCAAGAACCAAGTATCACTCAAAACTACCGTTCCTTTTGCCAACGAACGTGTGATCGGTATAGTCAAGTGAAGATCCGACATAAACCCCGTAATCCGCTTTATGTGCTTCATTATCTATCCCGGGAAAATTGCGCTCAACCGTCCAAGGAGTAGCAAATCTTTTTTCGCCGCCATCTCAAGACAACACGCGGCAGATAAGCTAAACGACACTGTGATGTCCGAATACTCCTTCAGATCGGACTTCATGACGTTCAGTATGCTGAGCGTACTGTAAATCACGGGGGCATGGCGTGAGCCTACATCGAGTGACACGTGTGTCAACCTGTTTTCAGTTACAGGAAGATATCAATCTTCTCAGAGAAGCCCAATAACGCTGAGATCAGTCTGCAGTGCATCGGGATCAATAGTATTCCCGAGATCACCGCCGTAGATAATTTTTGGTGGGATCCTGGAGCAGACTTGAAACAAGACAGAACCAATCGCTAAACATTTGAGAACTGGCACAAAAGCCAAACGGCAAAATGGAGTGTCTGAATTCTTTTTTAATTTAAAATTTTTACCATGAAGGTGAGGTAATCCAACAGAAACTTCTCTTCACATGCTCTAAAGTCCCAGCCCACGTTTGAGAGGGATGTGTGTGTAGTATGTATACGATCGAAAGTCTTAGCGATATCGGTGGAGACAGCTGCTCACATGAGACCACTGCCTTCGACCTACGTCAGGTTATCCGGGAAAATAAGCGCATTCGACTGTATTGCTGGCTAGACAGAAGGCTGAGTCGGTCAAGGAAGGAAGCAATTTGGGATGGTACATCTCATTCAGCACCCTGTTACGTTTTAGGGGATGCAAGTAAGGCTGACTGGCCAATAGCTAGTCGGAGTGTGCTGGCCAACCATAGAAAATAGAGTAACAGTAGATTCCTTTCATGCATTAGGGAGATTGTCCGTTAGGAGCTTATGGTTAAAAACTTCATAAGGCTGCCTCCCCAGACTAGTGGTCCCGTTTTGGGAATCTCATGGCAGCTCTTGCCAGGACACACCTCATACTGTGAATTGACCATGGATAAAAAGTCTTCACCACTTGTATGGAAAATTGAGCAATGGAAATCGGTTTCTGTAAACTCTACAGTGGTAGGTTGCGGTGCTGGTTCGGTGGTGCAACGCCGCACGCTACTAAATCTTACCCTACCACAGCCGAAGGGGTAGAAGAAGTCTAACAGTCTTATGGTCGCAGGAGAATTGCTGACGGCTTAGTCATTCTCATCCGGAGCACCAGTTGGAATGAAGAGGTTTTCTTGGCGCGAGCATCTGGAGAGATCTTTTTTCTGCGAGTGTAGTGTGTTCGTGAATTTTCCATCTGCATTTATTCCACGCTAATGACCTCCGGGTTTCCCGCAAAGAATAAATGGGAACGGTTATTAGCGAGACTACATATCCTGCACAAGATAAGCGGGCGGGAAAAAAGGCGAACAGTCTTCGCGGTATGAAGATATCGTTCAACTGCGGAGTTGCCTTTTGGGGCGCATGATAGTTCTGGTCCACAGAATCGTTCAAGGAGTGCACCATGATACCTTCTGGAACCATTAAAGTGAGCTTGATGGAATTAACGAACTGTGGATTCTTTGGAGGTAGTTGTGGCTAGTAGCGAGCAAGTTCGAAGTCCAAATGACATTTTGGTGGATGTATCGCGCGGTTGCCAGATCTGTCAATCAACTCCTCCCAGGCATTTCTGATCCAAAACTTTTACACTTGGCTGTTATATATGAAACCTCCTCCCGATTTTGCAACTGAATCATACTCACCCACCTGTATGTGGAGTATTACTCGCCTGGAGGTCGCTGTGTAAACTACCAGCTTTTTTCTGGCATACCCCACCGGAGTTTAATCGTCTCTTTTCCGTCTGCATTATTGAAGGGAAGTGTGATTCAACTCTAAGCAGTCAGTTTTTGTTTAAGGGCACATTTTTATCATTGATACTGACCGTTGAATTTGAGGGATGCAGTCGATTGTTTTACACATTTTGTTGCTCACAAGATCTCACCACAGAACATTCGATTGAAACTTGTTTTGAATTTACTGGTCGTTGTTACTCTGCACATTGCCCATGGACGGTTTGATCAGAAAACTCACCGCCCACTATCCAGAGTGACTCTTATTGGTGAGCATGGTAGCACACTGGGACACTCAGCCGTTCTCTGAGTGACCCTTGAGCGTTCCATCTTGATCATTAACCGAGGCATGGCGAATATCTTTTCCGTATACCGTTTCGCGAATTTAAGTACCAATACAACTGAAACGCCGCGTTTTCCAATCAAAAAACACATTGGTGCACCTACGCCGCTCATGCAGACATGGTCTACACCAATTTTCGCGGCCTCAAGTAGATAACGTCAGCCATTCTTCCTCCATTGTTGCGTGGAAAATGCCCGGCTGATTACTGTAAAGACCACAGGGCCTTTCGCGTTTTCACGTCCATCGTTTGACCAAGCCTATAGCTTGAGAACCTTATGGACGATCACTGTAAAGCACCAAAAACTGGTGCTGTGAAGAAGATGCAAACGGCACCCCCGTTCTGAAAAATTACACAGGCAAGGCACGGCTGTGTTGTTCATCAACATGTACAGACGAAAGTTTCCTTGAAACCATTCCCTATTTCATGGAAAATTTGAGGGAGTTTTGCTTACAAATGCAAGGTCCATTGACTTCGCTCTGCGGTCTTCAACACCAGCGATCACTTCAGCAGAGGGAACTTGGCCGGTAAAATAGCTTGTCAGGTTGCTGTTACAAGTTGTACATACTTCCAGTCGTATCACCGTCGCTACGGAGTTCGGGATTCCGCATTTACTATCCTAGCCAGACACTGATACATAACTTATCTTGGGTGCATTGGAGTCGCCCGTAATAACAAAATGGGTTTAAAGCAATTCTGGAAAGTTCCCAGCTTTTACGAGACGGACGTTACCATCGGAAGTATTGCACGATGGAGAATAGTACATGGCCTAACCAATGGTTTTATCGGCCACTGAACGCTGCTCGAGGTTGCGAGCCACTACATTCACTGCGAGCCCGAGACTCCTTGATGAGCGTGGGTGTCGGCAGACTCTCAGTAAAAATGAGTGCGCAGCCGCCAGGCTTACCAGAGTGGAGTCAGCCCAGTAAGCTGACGGCCTAGAGACACTTAAATGGTTATCGCTAACTTCATTTGTAAGCCAGGTGTGATGACTAGGAATATGCAGAAGTTGTCGGGAGTGCGCTCAGCTCGAACCCACAGCCAGTTTCTGAGCGCCTGTAATATCGTTAAACGATAGCCAACTAAATCGCAATATAGTGAGTACTGGGTACGGCGTAACTATTACCGCAAATGGAACAATAATAGCACACAATATTCAGCCGTGGATTGCGAACACTGTAGCCAGGTCTCCGAAATAAAGGAGTCGGGTGTCGTGAATCAAATATCTGATTTCTGGTGATTAATTCTATATGCTGTAACGGTTCCTGCAAATGAACCACGTTTACCTTTGAGAAGAGGGAGAGAGCAATGAGAAATGAGTCTGGTAGATGTGATATTGGGAGGAAAAGGGATCCTTGGGAGAGGAAGAGTTGCTGCCTGTTTGTTTCAACGACTCGTCCCACAGAACGTACCGTGCCGCTGCAGGTGACCCATTCCCGTCTAAAAGTGATTCAACGACCAAATGGAGTGCGTAATCAGCATTTCTGAGGTCGCAACTTGTGGCCTCTGAATTACTTTCGAACCCCTTGATTTAGAAGGGTGACTTTGTGCGTCCCATTCCTGATGAAACTGGTATATATATTGTTCCGATATCGCTTATATAATTGCCAAATAGGCAGAGCTGATAAATACCCTTTGATTCATGAAGTGTAACCACAGCAAGTTTCGTCTTTTTGGGATTCTTGGGAGGGTGAATTTTGTGTAATCACTCAGTAGACCTCCGGAGGAATAACGTGGGAGACGCCTATTGGGCTACCCTTATGACCTCAACAACTCCAATTGGCCTTGGAAGGTAGATCATTGGACCGATTTCAACAGAAACGGTATGGCGCTTTCCATTAAATGCACAGGTACTTGAGTGCACAATTATAGCAGAGAAACCACAATCTTAGTCGTCAATTGCATATTAATGTCCGCCCCCATCGGTGCTTCCGCTTTAGGCTGTTGATTGCGTCCCTCCCTTTCTGCAAAGAAGTGCTCGAGAGGTGTCTTTTGGGCTGGCTTCGACAGATTTCAGAGCAGGCGTGTTCCGAACACTGTCTTGGGACTATGCACAGTATATGCACCCACCACAAAACAAAGCAATCTTTTGCGGATTCGGCACGCAGTCTGCCTACCAAAAAGACGTTCGTGACGTCCGAATAAAGAGAATATGTCAAGACTTGCTGGTTTAATTCGATTAAAGACATGACTCGACTTCATGAAAACACCCTCTGGTGAAAACCTATTTGATTCACCAATCGTTTAAATCCGACACAGTAAACGATATATGAAAATTTCGTTTTAAGATACTTCACCAACAGTGGACAGATTGTTTTAATGTTAGTTCTCTCGTTATTTGTCTTCTGCATTGCACAAATCAGCCTACAGCTCTCAACTTTTTCTGAGCAGTTGTGATCAGCCAATGACAGACTGTGGTTTCTTTGATGGTGATGCACACCTAAAAGTCCAGGTTTACGCCCCATGGATAACGACCGATATGAAGCATTCGTATTAATTACACGAGGTTTCAAATCACGTTAGACTCCTAGGCCTATGCAAAAGCACTTACATTTAAGTATTGCATATTTTCCCCTTTGGGACATTTCGCCCTAATTTTCGCCCTAAATTGTTCTATAGTTACATTGCTCTCTTAAAAATTTCAACACTGACTAGGAAGACGACCGTATGGTCGTTTAAAATCGGTATCTCCAATCCATCATATTGCCTGTGAAAGAAACAGAAGTTAATGAGAGGTTGAGACGATCTCAGCATTTGTCCGTGGAGACTTTTTGCCTCCGCTCACCTTTCGTGATGCGCGCTTAGCTGGTTGATAAAATAAATGTGCGTTAGCTATTGTTTTGCCCGCTGCTCAAGCGTCATGGAAGAATAATGTCACACGTCAGCTGCATATACTGGCCCTTGCCGAATACAGGGAACTTGATGTGGTATCATTTTTGGTGCACGCGGCACCGAACACTATCTACGAACATTTGGTATCAATAACAACCACAAATGTACGTTATCTCAGTAAATGGTTGCTGAGTTGCAGCCCTTTTCCATCTGACACAAGTTATCCTCAGTCAGGAGCAACAATAGAAAATGACTACTGAATTCTCAGTATTTCACAATACGAATGCGATGAAACGCAGATGAAATAAACCCTGGTCAAACAGTGGGATATACATTGCAACGGCTAGCTGTTATCTTTTAATGATAAAAAAACAGGAGAGCTGAGCCAAATTTGAGGCTATGCGCGAGAGTAGTCCCACGACGAAAACTGCAGTAGCCGAGGTAGTAGACAATATAGTTGCGACGGAAACTCACAGCAGGACAACTAGAGCAACGGCTGTTTCACCTCAGAGATGGACTAACATATTTTCAGTGGCCCTTTTTTGAACACTTTACATGATAGTCTGTATGAACAGTTGGAGAAAGACTGAGCATCTAAATACAAGGTATTTTCTATCAACTTTCCTCAGGTTAGCAGAAGATTTAGTTACTTCTAGGTTAGCGTAACTGAGTTGATACATTGAGGTGACCGCATTTTAGTCAACAAATAAGGCATGCGTATCTGCGATGGTGGAAAACCACAAGGGAGAGATCCGAGTGACCAGTACTGACAAATAGGTGACCCCAAAACGGTTAGTGGAAAGGCCATAATATACATTGCACCGCTTTGGCAAATAACAGGCACCACTCTATTGCGGTTGGCTCCTCGTTATACTGTCCTTGCTTCTGAGTATACCACTTTTAAGTTTGTTTCAATGCTGCCTACAAATCCTGGAAAGAAGAACGGGTTAGTGACCATTTTATACTTGGATTGAGTAACGTAACAACATGTATACTTCTCAACGCATGTGTGGGAACCCCGCTGATATATGCGCGACTATCGCAGATAACTACCGGCGACACGAACAGGTGGTAAATAAACAGTACTACCAACGTGAAGCTGGCTACCAGAAGTGGGGCAACCAGCAAGAGAATGATTGTATCTTACCAAACCTTGACGCGGGCAACGGAAAAGAAGATAGTTCGCCTGTTCCACAGACTCGGCCCAAAAATTGTAGTGTCATTAATTTACCTTCTACAAGGTTATGTATGAGAAGATTTTTCAAGTGGTTCAAGGCTACCCTGGCGGGTAGGTCCAAACACTTTTTCGGAATATCTCGTTACTTCACATAAATAGCGCCGAAAAATTACTTAATGAAGTCGGCTTTGGCTAAGGAGGACGTTGAAATCCGCCAAACTATTGAGCATACTTCAACACAGGAATTTGTATACTTTTGGAAACCATCCAAATGTGGAAAATCTTGCAAAGTGTTTGGTTAAGACGAGGTTTTGTACACTCACTCGTCGGAGGGGATTTTAAATAAATAAATAAATAAATAATATATATTTCCCAACGCATATGTGAGAAGCACGCTTGGTTACGCGCGATCAATGTGGATATTTGCAAACCATACATAAACGAATAATTTAACAGTAGCACAAACGTGAAGTTTCTTGCAAGAATTACGTGGTCGAAGAAGAAACGACTGTAGTTCATGGAACTTTCACGCACGCAGCAGAGAAATAGATAGTTCGCTCATTTCACTGATTCAGTCTCAAAAAGATGGGATGTTACACTAATTCACTGTTTACAAGGTTGTGGGATGAGCGATTTTTCAAATATTTCGAGGTCACTCCGGGAGAAAGTCCAAACGCACCTTCGGAATTTTTTGCTGTTAGAGAATAAAATTGGCATCCGGAAATTGTCAAGATAGATCGGCTTTGGCGAGGCATGGCGGAAAATCCCAAAATCAAGCGAAGGAATGGGCAGATTCCAACGCAGGATTTCGCCGATTGCTCGAAAACGTCACAAAGTTGAACACCTCGTGAACCGTTCAGCTTAGACGAAGTTCCGTGCGTCCATCCGTCGCAGAAACATTTCCTCGCTCAATGGATAAAATGGGAATCGGGAGGGAGAACGTAATTTCACACGTTAGATGAGAAAATGTGGGGTTATAACATTTACTGACAGGCAATATGTATGGAGAATTTTTGACAAAGAACTCGTTCGATATTATTATTTTTGCTATGATTACTGGAATATATAACTCTATCTACTGTTTGTTGTGGTATTTCACCATGCACTGGAGATTTATTCGGGTTAACGGAGAATTGAGTCGACGGTTTGGAGGGCCGCCTGAAATGTGCGTGACAACTAAAGCTCACATGTCATCCTACTGTTGGACTTATTATTAAGCGCCGAGTGCACATTTCAAAGCAATTTGGTCATTGCATATACATGAGCAAACACGTCATTAAAATAACGTTGGGTGTCAAAGGCCAAGTGCTAAATGATCTTGTGAGTTAGCCATATAACAAACCGTTTCGAGAGGGCTGTTCTCGACAGGCATCAGACAGCAGATTGGTTGTCTACGTATTACGCATCTGACGGCTAAATGTTTTTCGGACTGCACTCAAAAAGGTCGTCAGGTGATACAGAGAGTTTGAAGATGGACATCGTGTTTGTTAACGTAAGATAGCTGTCCAAACCCTTTTTGACACGCTGAATGTTGTTACTGGCTCTGACTGCACTTGGAAGTTCATTCCAAATGTAGGAATACTTTACAAGGAAGAAGTTTGCACGTATATTCTTCCGGGATATCGGGGTTGGCAAGGTGAAATCCTAATTTCTTAGACTATATGGAGGGTTGTGTTGTAAGCGGACGGTGATCGCTGAAGTAATCGCATCCGAATGGATGAGTTTATACAGCAGCGTCAAGTTCAACTTTAGTCTACGCAGCCAAAGTGGACCAATGCCAAGATTTTCACAACGTTGTCTATAGGTGAGCGAAGAGGAATATCCTGATAAGCTTTTGGTAAACGATCGTTGAAGGTTTTCTAACACAAGCCTGTCGAACTTGGGTAGGTGGCAGTAAATGAAGGTGCAATACTCGAGTTGAGGCCGAGCACACATTTTGTAGAGCGTCAGCTTCGCAGCTGGTAGGTTGAACGCCTTTTTGATGCAGCTTATTGTTCTTTTAATTTTTGCTACCTGGAAGCATACTTGTTCAGAGAAATTGAAGGAGTTTGAGTACCGTATTCCAGGATCTCTGACCGAAGTGGATGTGTCAATATTACAACCATCTAGTGAGATGAAGCCATGGGGTAATTTACAACCATAAGTGAGGATGTTCGATTTGTCTGCTGAGAACGACATCAGCCATGTTCTGCACCACAACTGCAAGGAGGCTAGGTCCTGTTGTATATCTTGTAGACAGAAATTGATACTACTCCCCTGGCGTAATGTATAAACGATTTTGATATCGTCAGCAAACAGAAAGTGCTTGCCATGTGTAATAACGTCGCACAGATCGTTTATGTACATTAGGAAGAGCAACGGACTCAGAACGCTTCCTTGGACCACCCCACTAGTTACTGGTTTTGGTGTTGAATAGTGTTCTCCTATTTTGACTGTTTGAGTGCGACCTTCGAGGTATGACGACAGCCAGCTATACAAAGGATTTCGTATGCCAAAGGATGCTATTTTGATCAAGAGGCGCTTATGAGGCACACGATCAAATGCCTTTTGCATGTCCAAGAGTATGATAGTTACCGCACTTCCATCATTGACGGACGTCGATATATGGTTCAAGAATTCCAGCTGGCATGTCATATAAGAGCATTTGCTAAGGAAACCGTGCTGTGAAGGGTTTATAAGGTTTTGTGTCCTTAGGAATTCGACTATGTGCACCTTTATTATCCTCTCAAACATTCTCCAGCAGATTGATGTGTGGTTGATGGAACGACAGTTACTAACGTCCTGCCTTGAACCACTCTTGTGACGAGGCATAATGATTGAGGTTTTCCACACACACACACACGGATGCTCATGGGATAAAGAAGAACAACACAATCTCAGACGATGAACGAAGAAAGGTGGGATGACCACAGTGGCTACGGCGGAAAACCTGAATGTGAAAGTTTTTAACAAACCTCGGGTCATATTCCTATCCTTCCGTCGATCATTCAATTCATGCCCCGTTAACCTGCTGTCACGGTGTTCCGAAACAACTGAGTAACCTGCAGCTACATTCAGAATTATTATCACGCTGCATCGACCTGGAGATTTCAGCGACCCACCTGCGGTATAATATGCGAGATAGTTCCAAGATTCGGTTGCACTTTGTACCTAGGTTATTAGGAAGTCTTGCATGATGTACGCTGCCCGATTGTTTTTTCTGCATGCCATGCGACTGTGGCCCGAACCCGAACCACACACGTGTGTCAAACATTTCCGGTATATTCACTCGTTGACGGCCGGTCTCTAGTCCCCCTAGTCATTTGGCGTGTCTGTGTCATATAAGGCGCCATGAGAGAACTTCTGTACACTTTGGCGAATAAAGATTCGGTTTCTCCACTCAACGACGCTTTTTCCCCTTGTCTGGTAAATTTGTACCTGGGAAACATGACTTAATGCTCCATGCATTAAAGTGGTGGGCCCGCTCTAATTCTTTCTGTTTTTACAAATATATCTTTTGTATAACTGCGAGGCACTATCTTTAAATATTTTGTGTTTATCGTTAACTCGATTCATTATCCATTCTGCTATAATTGGGGCTGAATCTCACGTTTTGCCAGACGCTTCGGACACTGCTTTAGCCGCACCATCTGTACCCTTTATATAGAGCTATCCTAAATCGCGGTTCGTTCAATTGGTAGCCGCATTTCGCTACGATAAACTAGTTCACAGCTAACCCGCTTTCACCGCATAGTTGCGGCACCGTCGCCTCACGTCACTAATGAGATGGATGACACTCTGGAGTTGCCGCCTCCCACAAAACCCTACAAGCGTCCCAAACTAGCCGTAATCAAACGTGCTACCTTGTCCGACCGCCGGCGTATTTCTCAGCCCCTGAGTGCGACTGAGCTCGGTGACTGTAAACCACTGCGGCTCCTTCGCCAAATACAATGATTACCAGGCACGACAGATATGGAGAAGTTTTTACTCACGGAGGTGTGATTCCAGCGTTCGCCTAAAGAGAGGTAAAACATTTTCAGCTCAAACTCATCAGCAACCTTATCCACCCTGGCCAATACAGCTTAACGGATCGGGGAAACATGCTGCACCGCTGTTTTTAAACTCGCTTTTAGTAGTCAAGGCGCGCTTGCCACTTTGACTTCTGAATTTGCGAGGCTATCTGAAAGAATGCAGGCCCTGACGACGCTGCGTTCAAGGTCACGCCCGGCTACTCTCACTGAACGAAACAACAGCCGTTCAGGATCGCGTGAGGTCCATCAACCGCCACCGAACGCCAGTCCCGATCATTAATGGTGTCACCAGCAATTTGGCAAGCAGACCCCAAAATGCCTTTAAACTTGCAACTTTGGTTCAGTCAGCAAACGCTGCAGTCAAATCTACATGGCTATCGCCGTGGCTCATCCGCCCGGTAGTTGGTTGTTTATAAAAGATCACTAGGCGTGAATCCGCCATCTAATCGACACAGGTGCTGAAGTCAACATGACTCCACTTGAAGCCCACGATTTGAACAGATCGACTACTTCTAATCTTCGCACGGCTAACGGAAACACCATCAAGGTTTTCAGTCAAAGCTTTCGCACACTTAACTCAGGTCTTCGTAGGCCTTTTTGCTGAATCTTCAAGATCCAACTCGGTTGGTATGTTATCGCCAATATTTTTCTTCCGTCAACGGCAACTTTAGACCCGGAGAATCATAGTCGAGAACTTTTTGACTATAAGACAGTGATTTGATTGATCAAGCACATCCTTCAGACAGCAATGACGTCATTCTTGGAGGAAAATTGAGTGAATTGAGTGTCAAAGGTGATGGGCGGCCATCAACGGAAAATTCCACGTGAACAGCTTGATGTACGCTCTTCTAAAGCAAGGTGAATATCCGTTGTGCCCCTCAAGGGAAAATCTGAACAGATGAGGTGTGATGTAATCACGGATGGATCAGCTGCCGTCCAGTGCTCACTTATTTCCTCTTTGGGAGAAGCCTCCAGTCATACATTAACCCGTTGAGTGTGACTGTCCGATCCAGGCGCGAAAACTCGTGGTAACACCTTAGTACATTCTGCTAGCGCTTCTACGGAGGCTGTAAGCGTCAGCAACGTACGTACAAATCGGGAAACAAGACCAGGTTCTTATAGCATGAGGTCATCCGCCATTTCTGTACGATACCATGAAGCGCATTTAACTTGTGCACGAAAATTATCGGGACCCAGTTGGTTAGAAACAGAGCAATGTGTCATGTATCACCTATTAACCTGTAAATCCAGTTCAACGCATACAAACGTCTCACCAATATAAACCTGCTTTCCTGCGGTGCATCTCAAACGCAATCCTCAACCATGTAGTAAACGGGCTCGTAATATGTCCAGACGTTGTGCGGCTAGCGGTACGTTGAGTTAGAATGAGCCTTCCAGAGTTTTGTACAGTAACCGGACATTAAATGATCTTTAATTAAGCGAACACTGTTTCCAGCCATCGTTCAAGCTAGCCCATCTTCTCCAATGTCCGCCCCGACGTTAAACTTTCGTTTGCGCATATGTCGGTTTCTGTTCGCTGATATTCTGATGAGAAACACAGTGAGCCTCTCGAATATTGCACCGGTCACTATATATTACAGCTGTGGTTTCTTTTTGTGGTGCCACTGTACATCTTGATCTCACAAGAGAGCCAAAGTCCCAAAGGAGGAAAGGGATGATGTGTGCATGATTGGTCTCCATTGTCTCATCCGCAGACAATGTAAATAACTTAGCTGTTGCTTTGGTACACAGAAAACGGTGCGATAGTGGAAGTTGAGGTTACCAAGCTCATTTGAAGTGTAGCAATATGGAGTCACTTGACAAAACCTTGTTTGGTTAAAGACGAGTTTAACCAACCACCAGTGAAAGTCTGAGTTTTGGCAACATCTACTGGAGTTTCTGGACACAGAACCACCTCCAAGCTGTGCACAGTTGTTACCACAGCTGGTTGCAGTACAAATTACATAGCTGCTGGACAAGTGCTGGCGTAAGGTTTTGTCCACCGCGTCATACAGCAAACACTTGTGGGACTTTGGCAAGTATATTCACCTCGCAGATTCTTGTGTGGCCATCAGACCTAGGCAGTGGGCCCCCAGAAGTCATGAACCACGCCACCTACTGGGTATTTGAAGTTTCATGGGCTCGCATTGTCCTTCAAGACTATGCGAAAGCCCGCACAAGGCGCAATTCGCAAAACATGAACGTGAAGACAAAATGTACAGCTTTCATGGGTTTTTCGCTGGAAGTTCTTGCCTACAAAGTTACCGAGTGGACTAAGATCACTCACTCAAATCTACCCGAATGTGCTTCATATTACTCGGCTCATCTGCGAGATGAAATCGGCAAACTTGGTCACCGCTGGCACGTGCCCACGTCATTTTCCCTGGTTCATCCTTCTTGCCCACTCAAACTGTGAGAAAGAAAGCAGACCATGTACACAGGACTCGAACCAGCATCTTAACTTGTCCATGCAACAGCAATACCGCCGACGTTTATACCAGCGGATAACGGCGATAGTCTATCAGCAGTGTCTAAAACAAGTGTGACGCCTCTCGATGACCCAAAGTTACTCCCGGACCTCAGTGGACTCGTCCAGCCGCATTCAATCTAGGTGCAACATCCAGAACTGAGTCCAAAATAAATGCCTCCCAAACTCAGCGTGTTTAGTGAAGTTCTTACCCCGTGAGTAAACAAGATAAATCTAGAAAAGTCGGCTGTGTGAACGTGTCCGCCATCAAGAAAGGTGTCGAGGTGCAACAAAATAGTTTAGAACAAAGACGTAGTAAGCAACGATGAAAACTGATATTAACTCCACTAAATTCACAAGGTCCTGGATCATGGAATTACACAAGCGAGACCATGTATAGCATGGGCACCCATTGTCGATGTAACTGTGCTACAGCCAAACCGACGGTTTATGTAAAAGAAAAAGCACACAGGAGAAAAGTAGATTGCCGGCGTATAAATAAAGTTCAGAAAAGGCTCAACCATCACGACAGATTCTGTGATCTTTAGATTGCGGAGGAATCCTAATTACGGGCCCACCTATCTGAGTTTACGAAACATTGTGTCTGCTGTGAAAGTGGTCAGACAACCTTATCAATACTCACAAACAAATATAGCTGAGTGTCTTCGCATGACAACTCAAGTTTGTCCAACGTAAGAACGGTTTCGCCGTGATGACTGGAGCGATCCAACATGGGCACGGCCAAAGCCAGCCGTGATAGGGATACAAACTACTGGCTACTTTTAATAGCAGCTAAGCTCGAGTGTTGTCTTTTTTCAGAAGAAACTGGTTGAAAAGTCACTGGAGTCAATTATAGTCACTTTTAACTTACATTACCCAAACTTTCTTGCCACTTGCCAGACCTCTTATTGGGCATGTAATCGTCGTTCACCCTACTGCTCCACCCGCATAAAGTATGTGGGCTGGTTTTTAATTTAAAACCTTGATTCCTGCTCTAACAAGACCAGGTAATTAGTCCGTCTCTCGAAACTGGAGGTCACAGCAATCATGTCTTATAACCGAATACACCCACCTTTTCCATGAAACTAAATCATTCTACCTCCGAATGAGAGCAATCAGTGGTACTACTCTAGCGTACGCAAGACTCTAAATACACGCACAGTAATGATTATTATATAGGCCGCTGAGCCATATCTTACTCGCCTTTGAAAGTTTGTAAAAACTTTGCAGACATCCAAGCGTGTGTTCTGTCCTACTAGTGATGGATGAGCTTCCATCACTAGTGTTCTCTAGGGGTACATTTGTCCCTCACACGTCAGCGTAACTTTCTGAGTCACGTTACAACCCAAATTAATCGCAGTAAAACTACGGTTGTACTATGTTTGGATGAACAAAATGCATTCAAACGTGCTCTAAGCAACTTATTGCTCAGTACAATCGACCCCTTTCTTCTATCTTGTCTACTGCAAGCCTAGATTCCACTCAGCCCCAGGCCGTCAAGTTTGCTCACCAGGTCCGAAAACCTGAGGCGGTTTCAGCTGGAACGGTGGTCGGTTTATCCCCTTCATGAGCGTTTATGAGCGATGTTTCGAGTATTATGACGTCTGACGGACAGCTCGTGGTTGTGGATGGTATGTGGATAACATTCGCCTTCACCGTCCAAATATCCTTAACTGTTTTCAGGGTGATTCTAGCACACAAATATTCATGCATCGCAGGACAAATGAAATTCGACGTTGGAAGATGTCACGTCCCCCCATATATTTGCACAATGCCGTCCAAATGGTGGTTGTTGCATAGTGTATCCATCGGTGCACGCCTAACTGTGTGCAACCCAGATGTTTGCTCCTCCACGACCTTTAACTTCACAGAATTCGTCTTACACCAAGTTGTTTGAGTGAGGAAAATTGCTGACGCAATTTTTGGTGGCTCAACACTCAAGAGATAAGGACTTGAATTAGATAAGTCATGTCAACCCTTCACTCGAATACTGTCTAACCGTTCTCGTCAACGCACACAAACTTGACAGAATTGTACTATAGAATGTCAACCACATCTCACCAACCGCTTATTCGGTCCATCTCGCCTACATATTTTTGGCAAACGACGTACAGCCACAAATCTCAAACTTCTGTGGCTCAATCATATGAGGCGAGTTACCATTTGTGTCCAAGTTAATGTGTCATCGTTCGCCCACTCCACTTATTTAACCTCAACTTCAATTCAACCTACGGACTGCAGGTTATCCATTACGCATTCTACCATAAAGTTTTTTAGGCAAATTACTCAGTAGCTTGTTTGTGGTGCAGTTGGCTTACACTCCGGATAAGTCATTACAGACTGTGAGAGGAGTAAGCCCAGCCGTAAATTTCAGATACTCAACTGGGAAGCAACTTACTGTACCCAACATACTCAAATATTACGGCGTGTACTTCTGCATTCCGGGCTGTTTCGAACGGCGTTGACTGCATTCGATGAAAACTCAATCCTGTACTCACAAACCCACGAATGCATACTCAAATGTTATTGACTCCACTGTTGATGTTTTGTCCGGACTTAATGAATTCAGCAGGTAAGCTGTGCAACCAGTTGATTGGTTTCTAAGTTCATCAGATACTCAGACACATCCATTACACAGCAACCGTTGGCCAGTTATAATTCACTACGTACCATCGCGCTAACTGGTGTCTCCGTAAGAGGTTCGGCAAAAAACCAAATCTCTTCTAGATGCATGTTTCCAACTTTCATTGTACTCATCGGCAACTGGTCTACATTTATCATTCCGGCCGGAACGCTAAAATCTGTCTCCTCTCAAATGCACACTCACCTTAACCAGTAGGTTCGCTGTTCACGACAAAACCTATCAGATTGTAACAGAAGGTAGGCAATTTCAGCTTGAACTTCTCATTTCTGAATTATACGTATGGTCTTTATTTGTGACATTTCACGACCTGCATGACTGTTACGGTTGCAGTTCGTAGTTGAACACTGAGTTACTGTTGCTCAACGGTAAGAATGTTAAGGCTGCACATTAAACGGATAATGATACGAATTTGTTGGCTCACTTGCTGTGTTATTGCTGCTCTGCGTTCCAGCTACACTTGTATGTGATTACTAGTACGTACCCCAACCTCCTGTTTCCAGCGTCGTGGGCAGTAAATATTTTATGGCGGATTTTTGGACTTCAGAGAATCCGAATATTTACTCAAGTTCAATATACCTCGAAGATGGCATACACAACTTTGTAACTTGGTGTACTCCGCATGAAGTTCGAGAGCAGAGAAAAAACGCAGCATTTCTTGGCGATTATTGGCAAGGATGTGTAAGATTTGATTAGGAATCTGGCGTTTCCCGACCAGCTCATTTCACTGCCAAATACCCCTTTGGAGCATCTGCTGCTAAAGCATGTTCAACTTTGAATCTGTCGAAAGAGCGATACTTCACACCTTGAAGAGGTAAGGAATTCATTATATCCTTGAATTTATCCCCAATCCTCAACCTAAGGTCTCAAAGTGTAATCTTGGTAATCAGTTAAAACGGAGCTACGTGGTTGAGTGAGTTCAGGAAACAATACCGCTAGTCTTCAACGTCAGTTGGTGTTACCGAATGAGACATTTTCCAAGCCTGCTAGAATATTTTGTGAACGATTTCAGGATGTTAATGTCGCGGTGAACAAAGAACCAAATAGTTTGCATAATTCTAACGGCGTGGGTACGTGGGTACACCTACGCCGGCTGTATTTTCAGAAAGTCCGCCAAGGAAATGAGCCGCATCAATCAAATTCACACTCTGTTTAATATTGGAATAGCTTTGTTATATAGTTATTGAATTTTCTCTGCCTGCGTAGATGTTCCGCAACTCTGAATGAATGTGCTGAAGTAAGCCACTGTCAAACCATCTGCAATGAATGAAAAACGACTCCAGTTCGCGCCACCTTAGAAGAGAAAACTGAAATCTATATGTAAATCCACCGATTACATTCCATTTTATTCCATTCTTCGGTTGAGAAATTAATCTACAGTTGACAGTGGTTCATAAAGTATCTTCCTCGCTGACCAACAGAATTGTGTCCGTTTCTCAATCTATTTGCGTGAAGCGACCGGTGCGTTCTGTTGTTTTGAAGCCCAAGGTTTCACTAAGTGACAGTGTTGAACGTGTGACGACGGTCAAACGTTCTCTCTTTACATTCAAAATCCTCTTAGTAATAACTGTGAGCCTTCCTTACAAAGACGGGCACGACGGTTCAAATTACGTGTGCGACGAATCACCGTTTCGATGGGCGTTAATTTCGATATATTACGGAGGTCCGATATCATCTACTTGCCGAAGCTTTTGCTCGTACAGTTGTTCGCCCTTACTTGTCACCGCCTAACCTTTGTTTATGTACACGTTAGTTCCACTTCCACCCTATCGTCTCGCCACTACGTGACTTGATGGCTTGGGTCTTGTTCATGTGAGTAGTGGACTTCAGACTGTGAATTTAGTGGATTTAATATCGAGGTTTGCTGCCACCTTCTTTCCTTCAGTTGTTGATATTTTGCGTTTCTAGACTGTACTAATAAGGAAAATGCCTTTGCGACCGTGGTTTTGGATCGGAATTAGCATCTCAGCGTGCTTAGAATCCAGAGACACCCGCTGCACCAGAGGTGTGACTGTTTCGTATCTATTTTATTGATAGACGTTGCAAATAGACTGAATGTAGACAGAATAATATGCAAACGCTCCAAACTGACGTCTGCTGACAGTTCTTTTGGGGGTATTGCATGGCATGCTTCACTGGTCTGAGCAACTGTGAACGTTTACTCACAGATACAACTAATATTCATTCACTTCCATTTTTGTCACTGATTTTGTTTCATCTCTTGTTGGTCGTGAATGCTTGAATATTTTGGGGCGTTTTTGCACCGCTTGTTGGGTCCTAAAATATTGGAAACCATATCTATACGTTCATTAGGTTAGTTGCAAATTCGGGCTGTTTTTGACTAATAAATGACCCGCTTCTCTATCCTTTGAAGAGAGACGTGAATATGGTTATCTTTTGCCGGGTACTTTGAGGAGGTATCTGTGCCTTGGAGTCAGCATTACAGTGATTGATCCGAAAGTAGACAGGGATTGAAATATTGTCGGGAGATAGGAGTGCGTATGCATAAGTTGCTCGGTAATGAGGAGATATGCGTGTGGGTCTGCAGAGCATGTGACAACAACAAGGACGAAACTGTGTTGGGACAGAGGTAGCATCCGAAGTGGTCCACGCCGATCGGGTTTCCAACAAGTTGACAATAATGCTACAGCTGATATACACGGAGCGGACAGTACACTTTGTACTCAGTTTGTCAGGCATAGGGGAGAATGTACGCGAAAAGAAGAAAAAGAACAGAGCTGTCAGTGCATATGGATTAGGGGAGCGTGTGTACAGTTCAGCAGTTAGAACAGTACTAGATGTTTTCCAACCACTTTCGCCTGATAATGTGTAATATGGATGGTAGGAGTGATGGTCGGTTCAGTTTTTTATCTCGACTTGATGCCCGTTCAGTAGACGTTGAAGTTATTCTGAGGAATCCGTCGTGGCGATTTCCTTCGGTAGGTTATTCCGGTGACGGAAAGATCACACAGAAAATCGATTTTCCCTAAAACAGTCTGCTTTGTTGCTTGTTACGATTTAGGGAGTTCCCCGTGAAGCTAGTCTTACCACTTGGTTGCAACAGACCAGTTTATGTGTGAGCTCGGTCAAGTAGAATATCATAGACCATTACCGTACCTTCCTCGAAACGACTATGGTAAAGGCTGCTCATGCTTAGCTGCTTCAGTCTTATGGTTTGTGGCAGACTTCCGAGACCTACAGCTCAATTGTTGGCCCTTCGTTAAGTCTATTTGAGTGACCTGATAACTTGGAGTAAACGATATTGGTTTTCACGGCTTTGATGCTCCACAGTAACCTACCTTTTATTCACAATGCAAATGCTCCATGCGTACAAATTTTTAAAATGCACACTTCGGCACCTTCATAACTGCCTGATTGCCTAACTAACCGAAGTGTTCTCAGGCTCAGTCCTCTCTTAGTCCAACCTACTATATTTCATCCACTACCACCTGACCGTTCTCTCCATATTCCACCCAGTAATCCTACCACAGTGGCACTCTTCCAGCAGTCTCTGCCATCCAGTCAAATCGTTGCGACAACCGCCCGGAAATGAGCGGGAAGCTGGTACATTCTCTAGACCACACCACTCCACATGATGTTTTGCATCCATTGCTCCATCTGTCACACAGTTTCCTAGCAGTTTGACTGCTGTGTCTGGCGAGAACTTCATTATTTTGTAACTTACGAACGTAAGATCATTGGTATGTACAGTGTACTTTTTTGATTGTTTGTCTTTTAAGTTACCCCCACGTCATTCTTGTCACTGAATCTTGGTGCCTCTCTGATACTCCGGACACGCAAACAAGCAGCACAGGATATCACGTTTCGTAGGTATCGTCACACAGGACGAGGCGGTCAATGAATTATTTATCAAATGAGCAATTTCCCTGAGTAACACTTGGTGAGTCTGGTTCGTATAAATCGAAGACTCGTTGTGGTTAATGGTCCTCGTGGACTCTTCAGAGAAATATACCAATAATATTATTATTAGAGCTACTTACATAATGTGCCTACAGATCCCCAAATGCCATTAACAGTGATTTGGCCGACATTGTGAAGGTGATAAACCATGCGCCAAACATGCTTCGTGAACGCAAACCCCAGGTGGTGACTTCAAAGTACCTAATATCTCGGAATCCCACCCCCAATTCCAGCGAAGCCAGCTGAATTTCTTCAATGCATTCAACTAATTGGATGCAGCCAACATGTTCAAACGCCCGCCAGACAGAGGTACGTATTGGACCTCATATTTATCATAGGCATCTCTTCCGTATGAGCATCCGTTCCAGAACGATCTCCAGGAAGTGATCACAGCATCACTAACTGTCTACTTGATTTCAATACAGCTACCAAACCGAGAGTTGAATTCTATCGTCTGACCAAAGTCGCTGATTGAAATGCCTTCTTCACCCTAATAAGATAGCCAAATTGGGATATATTCTTTTTCGCATCATACACAGTCACGAAAACCAAGGACTGTATCAAACATTCTACTTGTGCATCAATATTCAGGTTCAAGTAAATTCAAAATTTGTCGATTCGTATGTGCAAGATATGTCGGAACTGACCCAACGAAACGACATCGACCTGGAACTCACTATAGAAAACCAATCGGCAACGAAAACAGGGACTCGACGCGTCGACCCACGTGTATTGATGTCGATCCGGGGAAAAAAGACTGCACAGGGAAAGCCAGCGAAGCACGGAGCGCGTTGTGATTTTCGTCGCGGGAAAGATATTACAAAACGGATAGCTTGTACCGAATATAAAAAATGGTTTCGGTAGTCACATCCATCTATAACTTATGGACAATTTTCTTTCTTCACGTACTTTTGTTTCAGTCAGGCTGTCCTTTTTGGACACCCATCAAAGGGCTGAAATCACACCCCGCTCCGTGCCTCGCTAGCTTGAAGTGCTTCTTTGCGCATTCTGTTTTCCAGCGTCGATACCAATACACGAAGGCCAACGCGCCGAGCCTTTGTTTTTCATTGTTGATCAGTTTTTGGTAGTGAGTATTGACTGGGTATTGTTCTGTTGGATCAATTTCAACAACCGGCAAGCCCGTAGCTTCCGAACGTTCCGCTGCAGTCGTCTTGCGTCTCGGGGAGTTCGGTTCTCTGCATACTTACATATTTATTATCGTTACTGACGTCAACGTAATCAGTTAGTTTCGTCTGTTCATGTGTGCGTTCGGGATATAATTATCCATATATTCTGTCAGTGTGGTTTAATTAGTTGTTTTTGATAGCTCAACCGCGTAGTTGCTACCCATTTTCTGATGTATCACTTAAGTTCGTTGACAGCCTCTGCATCGGCACTTAGGCTCCAGAGGTCTGTCCGTTTTTTGAAAATGACCATCCTTTTTGGTTTTTTCATTTAGAAGCAGAATTTTTCGGTGGCAGAATTTCGTCTAATCAAACAAAATTCCGTTGGTTGTTAGTCAAGCTTCCGAGTGAATTCACCACACAGCTTCGCGATGTTATAGTAAATCAGCAGGTATGGCGTAAGTACGGGACCTTAGAAACCACGGTTATTAATTGGGTGGCACCGACTGAAAAGACCCGAGTGCAACAACTTCTCTGTGACCCAGAGCTAGACGACATACGCACTGCAACAAACCGTTACAAGCAGGCTGTTTCCTATAGGATTTAGACAGCGGGGGTCTCTGTCTACGTTATACGCAGCTGACGGCTAAACGTTTATCGAGCCCCACTTAAAAATGTTATCAGGGGATTCAGGGAGTTTGAAGATAGATATTGTGTTTGGTATCGTGAGGTAGCTGTCCAAACCTTTTTTTAAAACGCTGGATGTTGTTACTGGCTCTGACTTCACTCGGAATTTTGGTACAAATACAGGAGTACTTTAGGATAACGAAGCGTGCGCGCATACTTTTTCGAGATAGCAGGGTTTGCAAGGTGGAGCCCTTATTTCTTAAACTATATGGAGGGTTGTGCTGTAAGTAGACAATAAACGCCTCGGTGATGGCGTTCGAATGCATGATTTTATACAGCAGTGTTAGATTCAACTTTAGTCTACGCCACCAAATTGGATCGATAACAAGTTTTTAACAGCGTTACTTGTAGGTTAACGAAGAAAAATATCCTAATAAGCTTTTGGCAAATGATCGCTGCAGGCTTTCTAACACCGGCTTACGAGATTTACGTAGATGGCAATAAATGGATGTGTAACACTCGAGTTGAGGCCGAGCACATTCTGTAAGGCGTCAGCTCCGCAGCCGGTAGACTGAACTTCTTCTTGATACTGCCTATTGTTCTTCCAGTTTTTGTTAAGCATACCTCTTCGGAGAAATTGAAGGAGTTCGAATAGCGTATTTCTAGATCTCTGACCGAAGTGACTGTATCAATATCAAAACCTTCTAGTGATATGGAAAATTGGGATTCATTTACAACCATGAGTGATGGTGTTCGATTTGATCGCTGAGAACGTCATTAGCCATGTTTTGCCCCACGATGACGATCCACTTACGCTAGGTCCTGTCGTATGTTTTGTGGTCAGAAGGCGATGCTACTGTACTAGCGGAATGTGTAAATGATTTTGATATCACCAGCAATCAAAAAGGGCTTTCCATGACTAATAAAATTGCATAGGTCATTTATGTACACCTGGAAGAGAGACGGACCCACAACACTCTCCTGGATCACCCTACTAGTCACTGGTTTTAATGTGGAGCAGTGCTCGCCTGTTTTGACTGTTTGAGTGCGGCCTTCAAGGTATGGCGACAGCCAACTATACAGGGAATCTTGTATGGCAAACGATGCTATTTCGATCAAGGGGCACTTGTGAGGCACACGGTCAAAAACCCTTCGCATCTCTAAGAGCATGACAACTGCCGCATTTCCTGCGTTTACTGACATCGATATATGGTTTCAGAATTTCAGCTGACATGTTACACAAGGGCGCCAACTAATAAAGCCATGCTGTGGAATGTTTATAAGATTTTGTGGCCTTAAGAACTCAACGGTGTGTACCTCCACTATCCTTTCAAACATTCTCAAGCAGATTGACGTGTGCTTGGTGGGTCTATAGTTACCAACGTTCTGCCTTGGACCACTCTTATGGCGAGGGAGGAAGGTGCTAGATAAAAGTGATGGTTTGAACAAATTGAGTGAAAGGATGGGTGTATACTCACACCCTTGCTTGACGACCGACGGTGAAATACGATGTGGTTCAGGATGGATTGAGGGCATAATTGTTTCTAGCTGTGAACGAACACTTTGAACATCACTCAGAGCATTACTCAAAACCTTATTTGTTTTCGACGGCATATTAGCAGGTAATGAGGCGCTTTCTACGCTAAACAAAGCGGTAAAATCTCAGTTGAAGACTTCACACATTTCCAGAAGTTCATCAGCCGTTCCGCCTTCGAGGGTAATAATTTTCATAGCAGGGTCCCTCATGGAACTTCCCCGTCTCATCAGTTGCATTAGTTTCAAGCATCTCTTCTTACTGGGGAACGCGAGTTTTTTTTACGTTTATATGACAGAGTTGTGTCTAGCGTTCTGTGTGTTCAGATATTCTGCTCATTTACATCGCCGGGAGCAAATCTAGTGTTCTTCCGTATCTCGACTTGATCATCTTACGTCTGCCAGTCTCTTTTGCAGTAGGGATTTTTCCTTTTACGTATTAGCTGACACGTTCTGATTTTATAGAGGCCAGAACGTCGATACAAAATGTCAGATGTTTCATCAATTCCCCGGCAGCTACTTTTGGGTCTGATGTGAGAAAAGTGTCCCGATTTACTGATCTTACCAGGGAGAAGAAGGCATTCCAATCAATGAATTTGATGGGAGGGTAGAATACAGCCGTCGGTTTGGTAGCCATATTGGAATCAAACGAACATTTGACGACATTGTGGTCGCTCCCTGGGAATTGTTGAAGAACAGGCATCTCTTCAGACGAAATACCTATGGTAGTTATAAGATCCAAAATATGCCCCTTTCTGGTGGGCGCTGGGACATGTCGGTTCCAGCCATTCAGCTGAATGCGTGAAAGGAATTCGGCCTGTTTTGCTGGAGCAGAGCATGAGGTCTAGGAGATATTAGACATGTGAAAGTCACCGCCTATTAGTTTGCATTCACGAGGCATGTTGGACACATGATTCATTGTCTCCACAAGGCCAGTCAAATCGTTGCCCGCAGCTGTAGACAGTCTGTGGATGCATCCTATAAGTAGTTCGCGAGAACCAGTAGAGACCACTAACCATAACGAGTCCTCTATTTTATGAAGACTGGACTAATCAAGTGTTACTGCAGAAAATTGCACTTTTAGGAAAATGATGCATCCACTTCTTTGTCCTGTGAGACAATCCCTACGAAACATGTGATATTCTACGATGCTCATCTGACTGTCTGGGGTGTCAGGAGAGCACCACTTCTCAGTTACGAGAGGGATATGGGGATTGGATGAAAAGGCAGAAAATTTGAAAATGTGCATCTTACTAACCAACAATCTTGCGTTCATTAGTGATAATCTTACGAAATTCTTTTCGTCAGAGACAGCAGATAAACTACTAAAGAACTTCATGACAGATGGGGCAATAGGTTGTGAAATACCAAATGGAAAGGCCTGACCTAAAGAATGTTCCGACGTTACTGCTCATATTCGAGTGGATGTCGTAAACATTTGGCTTCATGATAGGGGGTGCTGAAAGAGTTCCATTATGGAGGGATGACAGAATGGGACTGGGGAATGAGGGCCAGGTGGCGGTTGATGAAATATCGAGGGATGCACTAAAAAAAGGATTGGTTTGACATACGTTTTTGTTGTTGACATTATCAGGTGGTGACATACTTGCTAGGGTATATATATTGGGAACTTAGTTCCTAGAAGCACTCACATTTTGGGTAGGAGAAAGAGTTACTACGGAGCTATTGGATACTGGATGATAACCGTGACCTCTAGTATGGTATTAGGTTTACCTGGAAGCGGTGAGAGACAAATTGTGTAGTTTTAAGTTCGGAGCGTTGTTTCTTAGAATGTTTTTTCCAAAACCCGATTCATGACGCTTGTAAAGTTCCCTTGGTTAACTCTTATATTGCAAGTCCGAAATACTGTTCTCTGGCAAACACCTTACAGGTCTTATTGTTGATTCAGAGCATCGTTCAGGTGTTTTGGACTTGCCGCGGATATTTCCGATCACCCCATGTAACGAAGAGAAATTCCTCTGATAAGAAGTGGGTGGCTCTGCTTGTGCCACCGCGTCATTATCGGGGGGTTAAGCTGCTTCTGCTAGTGTTCTGTGTAACTGTGTTTGCCTTAGTTCTAGAAATTTCTCTCGTCGAAGCCTCGGTTGACGGAAGGAGTCGTTGAAGAATACGGGATGTGGTTTTATGAATAACCGTGAGGTTCGCTGCCGAAGCTTGAACGCGCCTGGCGTCATCAGAGCTATATATGTTTTATCTTTCAGTATCTTGCTGGACCGGTGACGCAACGACATTTCCGGTTGCAACTTGCGGATTCAGGTAACTCGTGCGGCAGTCGAGATCTACATTTAACTCAACGGGATCATTGACTGTGTTACATAAGCTCTTCTCTTCTCGGGGAAGAATGGCTCGTAATATTTTCCTTCGAAGAGGCGTTTTGATACCAAACACTTTTATGGACTTTAATTTTGTGCCACGCCTGTTTTGCCCTTGTCTTATGACAAATTCGTTCGCTACAAGTTCACTTGTCAGCTGCAACAACAATGGACAGGGTTTTTGCGAAGTATTGGGTAGCGGCACTCTTTTCCTTCCGTTTCACCGGTTTTGGGTAAGACCCTTTTCAAGGACAACAGAGGTATTCTATCAGGTACTTTAGGCATCACCATCTCGCTTGCACAGCGTAAACGTTTATGCAATTTTGTAGCTACTGTATCAATATACATCCCAGCGGCTACAAGGTCCGTATGACGAAGGGTAGCCTAATGGTGGGTGTTACTTGAGACAATCATAATGCTCAGAATCGAATCTATTTTGTTCGAAATTCCGATGACCTCCTCACTTTCACTGTGTAGTATCACCGTTTCAACCTCTAATTCCGTTATATTTCTAGGCTGATCTGCGAATACATTAATGATGAAAACTGAACATGACTTGATGTTGTTCCTTTCACGTGATGTGCTAAGATTTGCTGCTGAGATTGCTGTTTTAGCAGTAGCACTTGTCCCTTCTGCAATAGTGGGAGTGGAGCAGGTGTTGGCCGAACAAACTAATGATTTTACGTATTCCCTCATCGTCATCATGCCTTTTTTCGCGAGGGTGGTTGCTTGACGACTGACAATTTCTAGAGATTGGCTGACTTGGCGGATATTACCGCATGAAATTCGACTTTTATTGACAGATCATGTTCAAAAGGTCTCATGGCAATTGAATATGTTAAAATTCAGCAAGTGATAGGCTAACTTGAGCGATTAGGTGTTAAAAACATGATATGTACTAGCACCAGATCGGTTTCCTTTCGTACAAAAATTTATGAAAATTCAATGAAATGAAAGTTATATCGAGTTTACTTAAAATTGTACAAATATTCTTACCAAATATACATATCTGGCCACAATTACGTGGACTTCATTCGACATAATCAGATGTGCACATTTAAGTGCATATGGATGAACGTATACAAATGTCACTATACAAGTCAACGCATTTAAGTTGCTGTCTTCCGTGTGAACTTACACTTCCGTATCGAGAAATTCACGGTTATTTTCCACTTACTTGTACGAGAATTCCATTATTGACTTATCTGCAAAAAGACTTACCCAACAACCAATCAGAAAGTTCAACCGTACAAACCATTTTTCCCGGGTATGAAAAGAAACCGGCTCCCCACTAGCACGCAACAGTAACTGGCCTTTTTCGAACTACCCGCTTCAACGGTACTTTATATTTACTCACTTATATCGTTGAACCACTAGTGTATGAGTCATATTTTCAACATATTCATGTCTGTCCTGAGCATACCTGATCCATATCGCAAATCTGTAAAATTCCGTTTTGACTTGTACCATTGCACCATTAACCTCCACTTACTCGGTTATGCATGTGCCCATCAAGTTGTAAATTTGTTCACTATCATCAAATTGAGATAAATGCTGGTTTTAATTGCTGAAGCCTCTGCACATTTAGTCTCATGTGTATTCAGTCTGTTCACCTAAATGGGGTAGTCCTCTAAGCAGTTAAACTCGCCTACAAATTAGACAATATGGAATGAAATTTAAGACATACACAAACACGGGATCATACCGGCAATCCAATATCTAGTTTAACCCTAATGCACACTTTGTTCATAAAACGTTTTTTGGAACAGGTCCATGTGACGAGCACACAAAAGTTTTTACCCTACGTTATAATAGACCATCATTATTCATTATCATCCACTCAACCTAACTGATTATCGCTCTTTTCGAGTATTTTCCTCTTCCTTCTTCAGAACAGTAGGAGTTCTTTGCAGGTTTGCGTGTTCATGTTATTTCGGCTCAACAACTACATAGTAGCTCAGTCCAATTGATGGCAAGCAAACTAGGGTGCGACAGCAGTGTACAGTTGTCCGGGAACGCGCACTGATAAAAGTAGAACTCCCTGGAGAGTTGAAGTTGGCTGCGTTGAGAACGTCAATACATATAAACTGAAGACACCAGTTGACTTGGCGTCTTCAAACTCGAATGGTTACCCCAACAACAAAGGGGTGTCTTCGGGCACCGTCTTCATCCTTTCATTTATCGCCGGAATGTTTGTTAATAAATCACTTGCACTATCAATTATTTAGCTTCACGTTTCTACAGACTTTTTGTAGCTCGAAGTTTTACATCCTATGTTGTTTGTGAAAGTATTCGCCTCACGTCGTCCTATTTTACTCTGTAGCACTACGCTCTTTCCCACGGGTTGCACCTCATCAAGGTGTCGTTTCACTTTCATCAGTATATATTTCGCCTCACTTGTATTTAACTCTCTGCACACACTTGTTATCACTGTAGTTTTGTAATACCATCAACCTATGCAAACTTTTCTGTTGTGCTGTGTTACCGCATTGTCGTACTATTGGCTGGCTCGCTCGTCTAGCGTGTGATCTTCATCTTCTTAATGCCTGATGTGCACCCGGGTACTTCGGCCAGTCGACTATATACCCCCGGACGCTCCGGACGTATACAGCAGAAAACCCCCAAAAGGTGATTCAGAGGGAGTTGGAGGAGCTCATCGTGAAAGGTTTTGAAAATATGACGGCAGCAAACGAAGAGACCGGGGTATTCGAAATGAAGTGACTTTAACGAGGGTACATCACATCAACCACGACTAACTGCCGTCGTTGGCTAGCGCGAAACTCATTAACCCAAGTTTTCAAGCGGGACGGTCGCCTCCTTTAGTGCATCCTTCCCGAAATGCGGTAAGAAATCCGGGACACTCTATCACAACTAACTTACCGTAACCGCATCAGACCAAGATACGTTACCAAAGTCTCTGAATCACAAAGACCCTTCTGCTTCGGACATTTTCAAAGGTCTAAAGATGACGTCTAATAAGAGAAATGCAATAAGTTTAATGCTTTTGAATGCACGCTCACTGGTCAATAAGATGCAAATTTTTAGATCCTTCGTCTTCTCATATAATCCTTGCATTATTCTGGTGACTGAAGTTTGGTGTACCCTTGAGACTTCAAACACACAACTAAATGTTATAGGTTATCATATGTTCCGAAAAAATCGAGATACAGAACGTGGCGGTGGATGTTTGATTTACCTAAGGGAGCAGTTTTCTGCAGCTATACTCGATGAGCCGTGTCCTGACATAAGTGATGACTCATTGTGGCTATCAGTGTCAACTGAATCCCGTGAACTACTCTTAGGATGTGTCTACGAACCACCTAACGCCTCTCATGACGCCATGACCAATCTTATCAATGGACTGAATTATGTATCAACATTGCCCACGCAGTACAAAATAATAGGAGATTTCTATATGCCCCATATTTCTTGGACCTTCTTCACAGCCCCTGTAAATCAAGCAGAGTTTCTTGCGTGTATCCAAGTAAACGGTTGGCGCCAACATTTCTTAGAACCTACCAGACTAGACCACACTTTAGATCTCATTTTTACAACAGGTACCTCTTCTGCTAAAGTATCCGTCCTAGAACGGTTCCCAGGAAGTGATCACAACGTGGTCAACCTCATGTTCGACCTAAAAGCTGTAATAGCGTCGAACATAGTAAGTTACCGCCAGATAAAATTAATCGAATGGAATACGTTCGCCACTCTGTTGAACCCATTGGTGTGGAACACATTTTTTTCTGACCTCTGACCCTAGTATAGCAACCGAAGTATTTACAAAACTTTTCAGATTTTGTATAAACATTTTAGCCCCGGAAAAATCAAAACGCCGTAGTGTGTGTAGTAAAAACTGGACCCTCGCTTCAAAAGAGAAATGTAAGCTCAAAAATCTGAAATCACGATACTGAAAAACACGTGACTCCTTCCTTATTATTCAAATACACAAAATGTTTGACACTATAGAAACTAGAACCGAAATGCTCCACATGAATGAAGAAGAACGTGCATTGAACAGCAAAGAGAAGAGCTTTGAGTTGATGCAGTTATTTAAACGCAGAAACTGTACAAGAGACCCTATTATCTCAGTAGTTACATCATGGAACGAAACTACCGTAGATGATCCCGTAACAATCTGCGAGGCCTTCAACTCGTATTTTGCTGCTTCCTTCAACATTGAGGAAAATGTATTGCCCCCACCTCTCCCTGTAAAAACAAACACGTTCCTAAGCCACGTTACTGTTGATGCAGTAAAAATCCGCTCTCAGTTAGCTACTATCAAACCCTCTTACCTACCTGGTCCAGAGGGTATACACCCTGTTGCTCTCAAACACGGAGGGGATGACATCCCTTTCCTTTTGCTTAATATTTATACACTTTCTCTATCGTTAGGTTCCTTCCCACTCCAATGGAAAAATTCTATAATTCAGCCCCGTTACAAAGGTGGCTCACGACAGAACATCAACAATTATCGTCCCATTAACCATACTTCAATTTGTTCCAGAGTATTGGAAAGGATAATAAAATGTCGCATGGTTGAATTCTTATTATCACAAAAGCTTATAAACCTATCCCAGCATGGGTTCCTCAGCAAACGTTCGTGCATGACGTGTCAGCTGGAATTCTTTGATCATGTTACAATATCTGCTGATTCAGGGAATGCAGTTGTTATCATACTCCTGGATATGCAAAAAGCTTTTGATCGTGTGCCTCATAAGCGCCTTCTGATCAAAATGGCATCTTTCGGTATACGTGACCCATTACTCAGCTGGTTTGCTTCATACCTTGTGGACCGCACACAAACAGTGAAAATAGGAGATAACAGCTCAACGCCCAGACCAGTCACCAGCGGAGTGATTCAAGGAAGCGTCCTGGGACCGTTGCTCTTTCTTATGTATATAGATGATATATGTGAAGTTATCAAACATGGCAAACTATTCCTATTCGCTGATGACATCAAACTTGTCTATACTTTTCCTACTGGCGATCTCAATTCTTCTTTAGGAAATATACGGGAAGACATCATGTCATTAGAGTCTTGGTGTCAAACCTGGCTGATGAAATTCTCAGCCAATAAATCCACCATTGTCACACACGGTTGTCATATACCAGAGGACTTTATAAAGCTGGATGGTCATGCTATTCCAACTGCCAACTCAGTCCGCGACCTAGGTATACGTTACTCAAACTCATTCAATTTTGCTGAACACATTTCTTTCCTAGTAGCTAAAACTAAGCGAACGATTGGATACATCAGGCACTCATTCTTTTTTCCTGCAGCTCGACTGCACCTTTATAAGCTGTGCGTACGACCCCAGCTTGAGTACTGCACGTTCATATATAGTCACTTGCGCAAGTCTGATAGGCTAGCTCTGGAAAGTCTCCAACGTGCATTTACGAAAGGTTTAGTGGGTTATCCGCCTTCGTTGAACTACAGAGAACGATGCCAGACGCTTAAACTGGATCCTCTTTGGCTACGGCGTCTCAAGCTAAACCTTGCGCTCATGTATAATCTAGTTTATAGCAATAAATTTAAGGTAAAACTCGCGATTCGCCTTCAACATAGCTCAAAATACAACATCAGGAACAAAGAGTTCACTTTGGCAACTCTTAAATCCCGTAGAAAACTCCGTTCAAATTTTTTCCTAGTGAAATATACTTACATTTGGAACAAACTCCCACATGCAATTAGAACCAGTAAGAATATACATCAATTCAAACGAAGCCTAGAAACTTTCCTAACATTAAAGAACGTCATGTTGATCTTCAAACTCTGCCTGCCTGAAGACGATATCTTTCAAAACGGACCTAATAACATCTAACCATCTGATCTAATCTAATAATAACGGAGGGTGAATCTATACCACAGGATGTAACGCCACACACACTTCGAACCGATCAAAGCTATCAATTTAGCCATTTGAGAAATTCCTCATTTCGAAACTTATCATTTCTCCAGCAGGATAGATCTTGTACACAGCTTTGTCGAAAATTGCAGCTACATAGCAAAACTACATATGGCATCTTAAACATCCCCGTTAGTAGTAACCAAACCATCCCGGTACTCTTACTCCATACTCAACGATTATCAGCTCTGTATAGCTATTAGCCACCACGCAATAGCTGTGCAAGTTAAAACGGTTTAGAGAATATATATAACTTAACCTGTTCGCCTCATATGATTACATATAAATACGTGCCTCTTCCTATTCTACAGACAACCTGATAATCTTTCCGTGTTGCTAAACATCTTCCCATTCTACACAACGGCCGGACATATTAAATCGATATCGGAATTCGGCTGTAGTCATATACTAGGATAATCTGTGAATTGGTCACTTTTCGCGTTATACGACAACAATTATTTGTTAGAGATATATATTTTACTAATTAGCACAAAATTGTAAATGTTATATAAAGGATTTAGCCAGAAAATGTCAGAATCCATCATTCGTCATACTTCACATGACCATTTTACGTTCTTCTGCTTATCACGTAATTTTGCCTTTCATTCTTGATTCTACGGTAAATTCCAATGCGTGACAACATTCCACAACGTTCGGAGAATCAAAATCCTGTACTGGTTGGGCAATTCGTGAAATTCCGTCGATTTCAGGAAATAACGGAGTCCAGTCCAGAAGCTCGTCCAGTCCTCCGGAAAAATTGGTACCCACCTATCTTCCCTCATCTTCCCAAAAATTTCTACGTATTTTTCCGAAGCCATCCATATCAACTAATGGCGAAATTCTTCGACTATTCATTTTCTCCATCCTGAAAAATCCTTTTTCTGGCATGACCTTGAACATAAGACCTACGTTAGCCTTGTGAAGCAACAATTGATGTAACAACTTAACATTTTTTATCGAATATTGAAAATCTTGAGAACTTTTGTTTCGGAAGCAAGTGAGCCATCTGCCTCTTCATAAACTAGAGTGTTCCTTCATTATTTTGTCCGTTTTATTACTCTATTTCCATAATTGGTGTCTTGTACAATTAACAATTATGTGTACGTTATGTAGTTCACGTTGAAATGTGTGTACTGATCACGCTTATCCGAGCGTGTTTCTCACAAATGGGATGAGAAATATACCATTATTATTATCATCGGCGTGTAATAATAGTACACTTCTTAACGCATCTTCGAGAAAAAAGCTGAGGCGACTTGTTGTGGGGCGATACGCATAATTATCAATAGTATAGTACGCCAGTGATATGAATAATTTAGTGAAAGAATAAAGAGAAGGAAAATTTCAGATCATAAGAAAAATTTGACAAACGTGTTTGCAGAAAAATCGCCCTCATGTTTCTCATAAGTTCACGGGAAATTAGAGGTGTCGCATCAATCTACACTCCGCAATGTGAATTCTGACCCAGTGGTCAGGTCAAATCAAATATGGGTGATGTGAGGATTGCAAAAGTTAGAGTTGAAGGATTTCCCCATTGGTTAATTTGAATGCCACCGGAAAACCTCTCGGAAAACGCCTAAATCGAGGAAGATATGGAATGTTAGAATCTTGCGGAAGAATGTAAGGACTTCTGGACAGGACTTCATTTGTACAGCAATACGGGTTTCTGAGTGTTCATTCATTGTGGAATGTTGTCTCGCGTTAGACAGTCGAGAAATCATGAATGGGACACGAATTTACGTGATAAATGAGAGAACGTAAAATGATCCTGTGAGCTATGTCGAATAACGGAATATGTGCCTTTTTGGCAAAATCTTTGTGTCAGTCAATAGAATATTTGTTGTGTAAAGACGAAGCCTTTGTCGGCTACCTTTTCACTAAGTGTGGGAGTCTCCTCCGGACTTTTATTTCCGCAAAATTCACATAATCCTTCAGGGGATGTCAAATCTAACAATTGTCACTCTGTTTCAGGCAGTGCACCTCTATTGTTCGAATGGGCTTATTATCTGGGAACTTCGTCACCGTGTGCAGTCTACAGATGTCTACATGGAATTAAATTTTATTAGGACCAGCACGCATGTTAGCCTACAATATGCCTCGGCAATAAACCATCCTCACCAAATTTGGTGTTCACTCCAGAAGAGCCGGATATTAACCGTCCGGACGACTACGAACTATTGAGAAATAGTCAGCATGACGTCTTCATGATTCGTTGGAGACAACATAATACTGGAAGAGAAGAACTGAGAGTGAGTCAAAGTGTCTGGTGGATACCGTTCGTCGTTGGCTGGATAGTTGAACATGATCCAGATGCCATCAGCTGGCTGGAGAGAATAACAGAGCACGTGTAACCACGTGTCCCAACTCAGCTTCCCCAGCCTCGTTGCCATGGCTCGTCATGGTATTGTAACGCGGAACCGAAACCAGCGAGCGCGCACAAATTGAATTTGAGTTGTGTGACGGGGCGTTCTGCTAGTTTGTCGGTGCCGTCTTAGCTTTCGTTTGTGTAAGTCGTGTGCATGGCTTACTGGGCCTTCGGCTCATGTTTGTTCGTATTGTTTCTCTTTTCAGAACTGTTATTTGAACCCCTACTTCAGAAGAGCACTGTCCCTTGCTGCGTCCGCGTTGCCTGAAGATTGGTCCACGAAGTCACGGGCATTCAAAGTAGAGTCGGCTGGACTGCATGTTACAGTATGTCTAAGAACCGAGACCCTGTTTCCAACAAATCAGTGCAGCATCAACGTAAGTGATTGAAGATTAGGAGGCGCTGAATGCGCCAGGACTGCCTCTTAACAAGGCCGGTGAAAACCACAGCAACGTTGTGTGCCCTCTAGTGAAGCTGAGTGGGAGCAGGAACATGCATACCTGCACTTTTCAAAGGAATTGATAAAGCTGAGAAGACCTTGATGGCTGGTCGTGCTACAGTATACCCCATTCAGATACTCCCCATATCTTCATGTCCTTCTGACGCTTTAATGTGCGGTGCAGGAGAGGTCAGGAAAGTGGAGGCTGAAGAGCAGTTGTGGAATGTCAAAGTCCGGAAGTCAACCGGCCCCAGCGATTAGCATCCGCCAGTACTGCAGACACTCATGGATGTGCTTTCAAAACCACTTGATCAAATTTCCAGTTTGTCTTGGCAACAGAGCTGAACGCTGGGGAGGTGAAAACAGCATTTCCCTGTCCCTTGAATAAAGTTGTCGGCCGTATTCTCTCAGTGAGCCCTACCTCTGTTTTTGGGAGGGCTACAGACATGGGGATCAAGATGTATTCACAAGCGACATATCGGGCATACTATTTGCAAGGTGGTTTTCGTCACATGCACGCCTGTCCAACTAACTCACTGTTAACGAGAGGGTACCCGGTTTGAGGCTAATGGCAGGTCAGTAAGCGGTATTTTTGTGGACTTTAGTGAAGCCTTCAACAAACCCCTGCTAGGAAGGCTCTTACGTAAGATGGAGGGAATTCGCGTCACCGGCCCCACCTTAGAGTGGATACAAGACTTCTTCTACAATCGTAATTACTCGATCATGATGAATGTGACACACCCCTGGGTCTTTAGCAGGGATCTCCAAGAATCATTGGATCATAATGTTCAAGGTACGGTGGTGACTTCATATCCTAGGGCGTCATAAAATCGGCAAAAAGCGAAATGCGTTAAGGATCGATCAGATGCGCCCGAGGAAGCGTGTTTCCGAATGGATTCTCAAAAAGTCCGCAGCCACGCTTTTTGGAGCGGATACCTAACAAATGAGTGGGCGGCTTTCAGGACAAACAGCATCAATGCCACATAGGACTAGAATACCAAGGAGAGGACCTGCACGTTGGCGTATGGTTTATGTGGGGCAGTCGAACGGCCTTCCAGCAAGCTTGTTCCTAGAACTTCAACCATTTTATTCGCAGCCGACTTTAGAGGAACCGTAGAGTACGAGAGAGCAGCTGTCTACTCCTGCACTGAGAGGACGTGAAAGCAAGAGAGAATTCAAAGAACGGCCTGGAACAACAAAGGAAAGCTGTGAGGGGGAAAACTAGCTCATCATGATGGGCTTGTCAGAAGCTATGAGCTTGTGAACAGAAGATTACCGCTAGTAGGCAAAATACTTATGAGTGACAATTCCGGATCCACTTCCGAATCTTCCCACAGTAACAAAGACACTCGGCGTGGACGCCAATCGGTTATGAGAAAGCAAATCACACAAAAGACGCCAACATTCGACAGATTTTCTATACGAGTGGACAAAAGCTACAACGCTCCTCCACGTTCTGTGTTGGACAAGTAATTGTACATATATGAAATGAAAGTAAACATATATTTGGAGACTCTGTGGCGGCAGCAAAAGTCGTCAGCCGAAGTTTTTCAAAGAATACGGACATGGCGAGGCTTATACGGTGAGTTTTGCCCACCGTCTTCAAGGAAAGAGCATTGAATATTAACCTTGCGGATCCTGATTCCATGTGCGGAAATCCAGTTCAAAATCGCATTAAAGTCTTTCAAAACTAGAGGAAATCACATAAATCAGGAAAAACTGTTTTATTGCATTTTTTGAGAAGCGTGAGATATCTGACAAAAATATTGCTCTCATGCGCATATCGTTGTTTTAACTTCTCGATATATAATTCAAGGCCGTTGCTAGTGTGGACGACCGTTCTGGCCGCTTAGCGAGTTCAAAATGGAAGTGATTACACAAGAAAAAATAGACGAGATGAAGGCGAAGCTTGCACTCCTTGGTAAGAGGAAAAAAGCTTAACTTTACAATAAGAGGGGGATCGAAAAGCTTATTTCGAGAGCGCAATGCACGCGTTATCGGAAAATAAAAAACGCGTAAGTGAATTAAGGTTTGAAAACAGCAAACTGCGAACTATACTCCGTGAAGGTCTATCCTCAGGTAACCCTTCGGTTAGTAACATCGGCTTCTTATTAGAGGACCATATCATTCATCATGTATTTCATAATCGTCAAGCCGATCGGGCATGTTTGTCCAACAAGAGTGGATCGGTTAGTGTTTAGTTAATGTTTCATTATAACTTATGAAAGGATGCAGTCACTATAATGGACTATCGAACATGTGATGCAATGAAAAAATACAACGCACTCAGGCATCATACAGTTCAGAAAGAAGAAAAGATCGAAGCTCTCAAGAAGTCGTATCGCGAATTGCAGCAAGCCATTGAAGACGGGAATGCAACAACAGCCGGAACAAACAAAGAGGGGAAACGCCTGAGAGAACTAGAAAATCGGCTAGATAAGGCACAGCTAAAATACCAAGAAGCTGAACATATAAAAAGAACATACATTCAAATCAAGGACAAACTACAAGATGTAAGGTTCAAATCAAACCACTATTAAGTACTTCAAAGGAGCATCTGACATATGGTCACAGTCTTGACGTACTGGAGAAACAGATAAAATTGGCGAATGACGAGCTCGCTGAACTTCAAATCATGCTTAACGACGCCGTGTTATCTCGTGATGCTGCTCAACGAGAGTTAAAATATCAAGAAGAAGTGGTGTCAAGTGAACGACGCCGACGTGATGCAGAACTTTCTAGCATGAAGCGAGTTGCAGAGAGCAAAAGAAGTTCGGAGGATAAGACCGGTCCGATAGTAAGTTATCTCATAATTTCGTTTTCGCTTGTTTATCTTATAAAAAATAGTTTGACTGTTTTCCATACTTCGTTTTCACGCTACTGTAGTGGTCAGAAAGAGTCACTAGTTGGCCTAAGTAAATGCAGGCGTACTTCATTGGGCTATCGGTGACAATAAACTTAATAAATGTAACAGGATAGCTAGAGTAGTTCTGGAAAGTTACAGTAATAACAGAGTTTGACTCACAGAAGCGGTTCAATAGGACCATCACAATATTCCAAATCACCATTATCCGTGAAGTGAGGATATTTCGGGAATGCCGTGGACGACTGAAACGCGTTCGGTGCTGCAACGATGTTCGGAGTAAAGCGGAGCTGAAAATTGGATGAGATCCATGTAGTATCGTCAAGCAATTGCGCCACAGGTAGAAGAGCAGACCGGCGTGCGTACATGAAATTTTTATCGTAACCGCAAGGTCGTTTCGATCAATTCGAACGGCATGCAAAGATGACGTAAAAAATGTTGTTGTGCAAGAGTGGAGCATCGTTAGTGAACAAAACACGAAAAAAGTCACACTACCACAGTTATAGATGTTTCATCAAAACGTGTCTTCAGGCAAGCCGCAAAAGTCCAGACGTGTTTGTCAAGGAGCGATATCAAAAGCAACTACTGGATTTTACATAAGTGACTGAAACTAGGTTAGATCTCAAAGTTAGTTGACAGGACGTCACGCTGCGGGATAGGGGCCAAATTTTCGTGCATGGTTAGAATGAGTTAGACTGATCCGTGCTCAAGGAATTTTTGAGGAGGGTTTGCTTTAAAGGAACTGGCAACAATTGCATAGTTGGACTGCACTTGATTCGGTGATCACGGGAATGTGCAGACATACTCTCACAGGTTAGACCATGGCAACTCAGTAAAACGAGGAATGCTTTTATGACGTCTGCACTTTGTGAGAAAGTGGTACTGGTGATAATTTACGGCGACTGGTCCCACATCGTTTGGATAATGCTCTCTGGTTCATTCGCCAAGTCCCTGTTTTTACAATTAGCATAGTTTGTGGTGAAACATAAAGAGTTAAATGAGCGCAAGCCACTGGTTAATTACGGAGCGTTATTTTCACCTCGGGTATTACAGCTGATTAGCTTCTTAAGGTTGCCGATGGAAATTTGCGTCTTACTGACCGGCAGATGCAACTGCTAAATTGATTTTTTGTAATGTACCCTTAAAATGGCAACTTTGTACAAGTCGCGTTCCATTGGACAGGAGATATCACTTCATGCGAAACTTTGCTCACCACGTTTGCTGTGAAGAATTGCTCCGGACGGCAGTTGTCCTTCAACAGATTTCGAATTTTTCCCTTTTTCCCATGTCAGTCTTACGGAACGCTTTTTGCACTCTGGCTACCAGGCCTCTAGCCAGATTTTATAGTTTGATTACTTAACGTTCACTAAACGTCCAGTCTACGACCCACCAAGTCTGATCCAAAAATCCTGCTTGTACAGTCAGTTGGCCGGATCATTTGTTCGATTCCATAAAACACAGTTGGTTGCTTAAGTAACTAGGTCCAAATGTGAGATTTGTGGGCTTTCATCGTGGCTTCGTAGCTCCGTTGGTGGAGCATTCGCTGGCATGTTGTTTCTCTCGCTAGCTCGGACTTAGCCGAAGTCCAGATTTTTCGCAATTGGGTCTCCTAAATTATTTGGGGTCTGTCACTCATATCGATAACCTTTCGGAGTTTACGGTTTGCCTCATGATACTTTTTGACGGCACATCTGTAAGTGAGAATGAATTATTAATGACAAGTTTCCTCACATCAGTAAGTTTGAATCCATGAGAATTCTTCGACAATACTTCAGTTACTACATTTGAAATGAAGTTTTCATCAAAATTTGGCCTCTAATATTTTTGAACATATCTTTTTTGGTGACATATATAGATTTGGGAGATTGGCACCCTAAAAGCATGTTCTATGTGATTCCATGAAGTGCTTCGGGGGGATTTTGGGGGACTGGCAGTGGATAAAATAAGATATGACTTTGGCATCCCTATGGGACACATGAGAGCAAAATGGGGGCTGGTCCCCCAAACGTTTCACTTTGCGAAAGTTCACCTACATACGATTTTGCTCTCCCCTTAACTACTGCAAATTTTTTTTCAGTCCATTCTTATTCGTTGCTCTGCCCCATGTAAACTGCTTCCCACTCCAGCAAAATACCCTCTAATGCGTGAATAAAAACAACTAGGATTGATACATTGAAAATGCATACACATGTATTGTCCGTCATCGTAAAGCTACAACATGGTTGTTCGTATCATCACATTGCCGTTTACGCCTACACTTCGTTGGTAGTTCAAACTAGGCCTTCGCTTAGTGGTCTTCATTGTACATAAAGATTGCATGTCTTTGAAGAGTATCTGCAAGGTGACGGATTGGATACTGTAAATGAGGACCTCAGTAAAGCGATGTACCGTAGTGTCGATGTTCACGTAGGTGAAGGTGCTACGTGAGCAGTTTAAGTTAATTCTCAACAAGCGATAGCTAATCTTCCGGAGGCGAACTATGGTTGATATGCCACAGTGGATATAACAGTTTAGATATAAATATAGCTTACGAACGGAAACATACAGATATAGGTAACATTCCATCCTACCTGACTTACCAAACTGTAGTTTAGGCACACGTATTTCATTGACCCAAAGTTGTTCAAGTGGCAGTCACTGATAATTGCTGTCACGTACTTTCAAATTCCCAAATATACGGTAGAAATGGAAGAGCACCATACAAATCTGAAGGCAGCTTTTCCAAAATATACATATAAACGTATGACACACGTAAATATACATACATGTATACATTTGTCCCACAAACATAGTGTAAAACAAAGGAAACAGTTAAATGGCATTACTTTCCATTCTGAGTTTCTGTCCACCTTTTTAGTCTCGCAGGTTATAAGAACAGTTCCTGCTCTTTTATCCTACTTTTTCTCTGTCGCTCCGGCAAAAAGACCATGAAATACCGCGTCCAAAAGTGATTAATGCGATTGGACGCAGAGTGCCTACCTGTGACAATTTCCATGATTTTTAGTTTGCTGGCCGGATGCTTTCCGTGTAACCCAATCCAGTTCAGTTGCCTTGAGAAATCCACGCTAAACACGGAGGACAGTATTCGACGTAGAAGACCGAGAAGGTCCGTACCCTCTATTCCAGACAGCTGAGATGCAATAGCGTCGTAGTAATGCGCATCTTCCAGCCATTGTTCACGCAAACTGAACTCACTGGTTGGAGTTATTTTTCCGAAAGCAATGTGTTCAGCCTGTCTTGACATAGGGGCTGCTTGGTTTTCTGTCGACTGTACTCTCTCGGTTAGCGATTAAACATTTGCTTCAACACACGTGAAACATTCCTCCAATGCGTCCATAGCATCTAAAATTTGGTTGACAGCTGACAACCATGCTGCTATACTGCTAGAGACCTGCGTACTGCAGCATTCAGCAACGGATACAGTTGAGAGATCGCCGTTTGCCCTGGAGAACTGTAAGAAATTGAAGATGAACATCATACAGCATAGTTTGCATGATAGGTGTTGAAGCCACATGCCCCAGCACTGCTTCTGGTGAGGTTGGTATTGTTTGTTCAGAAGAGGAGATTGACGCATCATATGCACTTTCTGTTGCGTGAACCTGATCGCATCCATCCTGTTTCTCTTCGAATGGGGTCAACTGAACAGTAACCCTAATGTCAGTATGAGCGAAAACAGGCAACAAATATTTTCCTGATTGGCTAGCAGGTGCCATGACATGTCATTCTCTTGATTGCGTCCCTTTATGTACCGCTGGATTCTTCTACAAATTTTGTCCAGATCTGAAAACTTCCACGTAAGAATCTGAGGTGTATTACTATATGGCAAATATCACCCTTATCTGTCGGCAGCATCACGTTGACTTAGTGAATGATTGTAACGGGTTTTAAAGGTATGACGTTCAACAACATACCTCTGAATATGCTTCTGTCTCTAACTGCCGGTCGTCTGACGGACCTTTTCGTAACTCTCCAGTCACTGTAAACGATAGCATTTGAGTCGCCAGATTTAAACTGCATTAGCAGGTCATCATCATCATCATAGACAGCAATACATCAGTGGTTAACACTAATGCTTAACTGCCACACAACCATGAAGAAACAGCAAACCCTATATAGAAAGAGAGAAGGAAAAAGAAGGGGACGGGAAGGGA